>JASDQU010737050.1:80736-93068 GCA_032191745.1 Picea mariana | reverse complement strand
CCTTTAAGATTGACTCTCGACGATAGAATATTACGGGGTAAATTTCCATGCATAGAATGATGTAATGATGCATTACGTTTTTTTAAGTTGAGTCTTTTAGGGTTCGAGTCTCTGTTACTGAATTCGTGATCAGCCATGCATGGCGAGATTGTGGGAGACACTTTGTTTAAACCATTGAGTCATTTTGTATTCTAACATTTCGTGAATGTTGTGGTTGTTTCCTCTATCATGGCTGCAAGATTGGGTGAGCTGAGTTTGGATTTTTAGTGGATTATCACTAGTTTTCAGTTGCGCCGCCATTGAACAACATCTTCAGACCTCGTAAAGCGATCCACACAGTTTACGGGTTTTATAATTGATGGTGATAGAGACTGAGAGCTGCGTCTAATCTATTTTACATGGCATTTCTCAGGTCGTATGTCAGAACTGAGTTCGGATTTGACTTCCCAGTGATGATATTGTAGACTGTATCTGCATAAGTGTTGTTGGTTACATATTATTTATCATCCTACAAATATTTATTATTCAACAAACAGTATTATGAAAAAACAGCGATTAATAACCAGTCTGCTGGGTAGGCATTAATGTTGTTGTAGGTGGTATATACAGCGTGTGTATATATCAAGAGAATTGGATGGTATATATATCAGCATTAAAGCCTGCTCAGCAAGCTGTTTATTGATCGCCATGAAAAAACAGTGAGTCAATCATTGATTCACTGTTTAGACATCTTATTGGTTGGATACACTCTTTAATCCAAAGAACAAGATGAAAAGACAATGGACCAATAATTGACTCACCTTTTGGTACATTTATCATGCAACAAACAAGATGAAAAGACAGTGAGTGAAAAACAGTGAGTCAATCATTGATTCACTGTTTGGTACAGCTTGTTGGTTGGATACACTCTTTAATCCAAAGAACAGGATGAAAAGACGGTGGACCAATAATTGACTCGTCTTTTGGTATATTTATCATGCAACAAACAAGATGAAAAGACAGTGAGTGAATCATTGATTTACTGTTTGGTACATATTGTTAGTTGGATACACTATTTATTCGTCAATCAAGAGGATGAAAAAACAGTGGACCAATCATTGATTCACTCATTGCATGGTGTTTAATATTTCTTGTGATTTGACATGTAACTTGACAACTAAAGATGATTCATCAAATCGATGATTAAAGAAACTTTTTAATTGATAAGTAATAACACTATTTTACCGCACCTTGCATCCATTATGAACTTTTTTTTAGTGTTGTCTAACTATTGTACATTTTGATCCATTTAGCTAATCTTTATGATTGCGCTCTCAAATATTGTGATAAAGTTGGGCAAATATCGAGTCATGAACATCTAGATAGTTGCATGTAGACGAGGTTGTGCCTGAGGTCAAAGTCCTAGGAGCCAGTCAAATTCTTCCAGAGGGTTGCAATAATTGTGTGGCTCCTTATAGATGTTATCTGCCACTCTTAGTTGACTCAAGGGTGAGTTGGCAAGAGAGGGGAGCATATCGGTGCCCAAGGTCACGCCCTTTTGAACATTATTATTGTATGGGTCATATTATTGTAAATGGTTTTTATAATGACTTTAGAGTCATATTTGGGTGTTAGTGGAGGGGAATATTTTTTTAAAGTAAACCTATGTTTTTTCATTTTAGGTTCGGGTTAAGAGTTTTTTGGATTTATGTTTTTTTTTTTAACATATATCATTTTTATTATATCATTAGTAAGGAAGATAATTTTTATATATATTTATAAATGTTTATGACATAAACAAACATATGTTGCACAACAACTTAGTCTCTGAGTATTAAATATGAACAAACATATCTTGTAAAGCAAGATAGTCTCATCAACAAACATATGTTGCAAAGCAACTTATTCTAGTATTAAACACGAACAAACATATCTTGCAAAGTAACTTAGTCTCATGAACAATAATATGTTACAAAGCAACTTACTTAGTATTTTAGTATTAAACATGAACAAACATATCTTGCAAAGCAACTTAGTCTCTGAGTATTAAGCAACATTTGCATTTGGATAGATCATATTGTTATTGTCTTTATATTAATGATGATGTTTCATGTTGAAAAATATATTAATAGTTAGACATTATGAAAATTAATAAAATAAAGAGTGTTAAATGATTTTACTGAATGATTTAAAAAAATAGTAATAATAAGTGAATTAATTTGTTGTTAGGAAAATTAATGATAAAATAATGGAATAGTTTTAACAAAGTTTATATGAAAATAATTAAATTGATTTTAAAAATAATAATAATAAGTGAATTAATTTGTTGTTAGGAAAATTAATGATAAAATAATGAAATAGTTTTAACAAAGTTTATATGAAAATAATTAAATTGATTTTAGGAATATTGAAAAAGACATTTTTTTGGTTTCTATCATATAGAAATTTATATATTGTATTATATATTTAAATTTTTAAATTAAGATTTGTTAATATATTTGGATTTTCAAGAATAAATAAGAGTGAGAACTTTGTGTTGATAAATTTATGATACTAAATGATTTTGTGACATAATATTTACAGGGAATGTGCCACCTTATTTGGCCTCATTGGTCTTCCCCCTTTTGGATGTTTGCCTTCTCAAATTACTCTCTGCAACTTATCGATAATGCGTTGATGAATTTAGTGATGTTGCGATCTCATTTAATAAAAAAGTTGCATCCTTAGTACAAACCTTGAAGCCCACACTTCACGGTCTTAAAATGGTTTATATTAACATATGATAAGTTGGTTGACATCATAAATAAATAAATAAAATATTGGATAATTATTGTTATTCATAGTTGCGGTTTTCCACACTCAACACGTGTTTTGCATCATCTCCATTGATTGCTTAATGCAATACACCTATACCCTAACACACCCTTTAATGTTTTGTGGTTTTTCAATAGCACTGCAGCTTCACACGTGGTGACAAACAAAATCTTTCTTCAATATTACCTTAGAAGCTATGTCGGCACTACTTGGTTAACCCTCAAATCTACCCCGCTCCCCCTTGCTATATTAGTCTTCTCTCCTAACAATCACTACTTATGGAGTTTTTAGTTTAGGGAGAAGATATAGAGATTTAATAGTTGTGAGAAGTGACCCCTTGCTTATAATAACTCCGCTAAAGCAAAGGCTTGCTAGTTTTACATGGAATTGAGCATCTTCAACTAGGTTGCCTTAGACATCCCTTGCTGTTGAACTACTAATAGGTCTCTACTAATAGTGCTACCAGGACAGGTAACATGCTTTGGCTCGGATGCTACCTTTTTTGCTAGAACTAGGCAATGAACACTTGGTTATACTAATGATCACTCTAAATATGAAAGGGATATTGGGAAGGGTGATCCTGACACTTGATCAACCAGATCTGGAAATGCAATAGATTAAGATACTGATAAGGTTGGTAGGAATAAGAGTAAGCTCAGACAAATTGATACTATAGCATTGAAATACTAACAATACAACTCTTAAGCTAAACACCCCCTCAAGGGAAGTTGGTATAAGATTAGACCAACTATGCATTGGATTAACCGTACTCCTCTCTAATAAAGAACACAAGCCAATATTGTTCACATATATGGTTACAGTTATGTGAGGATTACTGGTATCAACAAGGAAAGAGATGAAATAGAACTTCGCAAATGTATTATTCTATTTGTGAGAGTGGTCAAGATGAAGATTATGTTAGAGATTCAAGGGCATGCATGATTTAGGCCTTGTACAGAACTAGCACCCAGGGAGTTACTCACATTTTTGTAGTGCGGTGGTTGTTGAATGTAATATGTAGGAAAGATTTCTCCAAAAAGAGAGATTTTGAATATGCCTCTGGGTGAAAAATAATGGGTAATCTCTTGTGTCTATATGTTACAAAACATGAACCAAATGACAGATCCTTATCAATACTCACAGTGATTGATTCAATAGATTATCTTCCTACATATCCATTTAATCTAATATATTTATAGATAGTGGGACCATCTTTCTTTGATAGGAAAGGAAATTCGGTGATAGGGCGGTTGAGGTGGATGGTAGGTGGCTTAGGATGTGATGCATAAAAGAGATGGTTGTGGAACAACCCTGTAATGATATCTTTTCTTATCAACGAAAAGAGACAACCTCGTAGGGAAATCTCATGGGAATTAGAGATATCCTCTTCATTTTTATAAAGGCAGTGCGACTATCTTTCTCACTGTATTTTTCATTCATTAACATTTAATTCTCATGAGTGGAATAGGAAAAGAAAATATTAAATCAAAAAAAAATCAATCATAAGGAAAGCAAACAAAATTTCTCCTATTCCACCATAACCACTTCCCATATCATAGCAAGAGACAACAACAAATTTGAAGAAATGCAAACAGAATATAAAGTAGCAAAAATGGTCTTATTTAGAGAACTTTAAATGATTTTGTGACATTCATATCATTCATATCATAAGGAAGTAAATGAAACTCATTCTTGAGATTTCATGCTCACATAAAAGTTATGAGCCCCATAATAGCTCTATGTGGAGTTTAAATAATAAATACAAATTCACTATTCAAGATCAAATAAAATGAACAGACCATGCATTTGAGCAAAGGTAACCTGGAAGATCAAATGAAGCAGTCATAAATCGGTCTTATACAAAAACAATAGCATTCAAATGAAAAAACTAGATGATTGTAGACTGAGAAAGAAGAAAACATAGGAGAATGCTTCAAACAAGGGTTAGACTCACAAAAATGGAAGCAAGGACCGATGGTTATGCCCTACACCTTTTTTTCTTCCTCTTTAAATAAGAAGCAACGCCATCGGTCCGATCTGTCATAACCATTTCTTGAATCTTCAATATCAAGGTGGGTTAGTTATCACTTCCAACGCACCATTTATCCATTCTTGAATATACTCTCATAACGATTCTACGGTTATATCTTGTTTCACTCTAACCTCGAACATCTCATATTCAATCATATTCAACATGGCATGCTTGGTCTTCATTCTCGTTCGTAAAACTAACCAACTAACGTCGGATCTCATCCTCTAGAAAGTTAGTGAGGTCATCAAATTCAATTCCCTGTGCCACCCTTAGTATACCTAGCTCAGCTTCCATTTGGTCTCTTTTTAATAACATTGAATCCCTTATCAAGGGTGGGCCTTCAGTTTTCTTGACGATATCCACCACTCTCAGAAACAATGTACTTCTCCTTCCTTCAAGAGCATCGCAGGTGGCGATCAATTGTCGAAGGGTATCTATCCTTCCAAGACAACCATCATGTATTTTCTTCAATATATTTTTGGAAGGGAGAACTCGTTTTTGTCTTGCCAACTCGCCCATGCTCAATATTCTTACAATTAAAGTACTTATTGCATTCTTATAAAAACTTTGATCAATTTGTAATTCTTTCTACAAGAATTCCCTAAGTTAACAGACTCTTCTCGTCATGACACCTTTCTATAGCAATTTCCAAAGATTCCATGATTATATCGATCCTTTGATTAATGTTTTCAACAACATATTTCCTGACACCCATCAACATTTTAGCAACCCTGGTGACCTTAGAGCTTGATCCAATCAATTTTTTAGGGAAATCATCTGGGACTATCATAGATAAGGGTTCTGTAAATAATGACTTTGGAGTAAGGGAAACTTTGAGCTCCCTTATCCTCTTCTTCAATCTAGCTTTCTCTAATTATTTCTCTACTATCAAGGGGGATAGTGCCTCACCCATGCCCTGATGAAACTTGAGAACCCTTGAGGGACTCATACCTTTGACTTCAATTTCAAATCTCCATTTTCATGTCACTCTTTTATCCTTTAGATTGACCCTTTCAATTTGTATCATCTTGGAATGTTTATCATATTTAGCATGGCAAAGAGTCACAGACTCTTCCTCAAAAACTCTTATCCCCTCCCAGACCAACTCCTCTACCATCAATTTACTCTCTATTATTTGTATTGTGGCCCATGTGGGCACATCATTCACCTCGTCAACTTCCATGTATGTTGCCATTGTTTCTAGACCCTCGGGGTCTTGAGAATTGCTTACATTTGGATTCCTCTTTCTCTTAGGAACACGAGTAATAACATTTTTATCTCTAATTGATATCAAGGGGGGTCCCCACCATCTCCATCACCTACACATCCCCCATTATTCTCCCTTCCACCAGCATTAACTTCCTAATTATTATGGATTGAATAGGAACTCTTATGGGAGTGATGAACTACACCACCTTCGACATTGGTTTTGGATCTTCCCCTTTGTCTATGTTGTGTCTTCTTGTTTTCCTTCATGAGAGGGACCTCTATTGCACCAACATTTGAAATTTATCTTTTATGTGAATCTTAGCATGTGTTTTGCTCTTATTTTTGGGATCAATTTTTCTCAGGGTGGCCATCACCTTGGCTTCAGGATCAAAACCACTAGAGGCTTTAGCTTCTTTCATATTAAAATACTCAAAGAACCCTGCCATCTCGACCAGGCTTGACGAACTCTTGACTATAATATCAGCAATATTGAAAGGCATGGGAATAAATTACCGCTTCCTCTTCTTATCGAAGAACAAAGACCATGTCATATACTATCTACATAACTCATAAACCAAGAACATATCACAAGCAAACTAGGGGAGAAGAAGAGGCTTCCATTCAAAACCAAAGATCCTTATGTATGTGATTTATTTGTCCAACACACATACTCCCTTCCCCATGAGAAAATCCATGGCTTCCTTTTTCACCCTATTTTGTTCAGTCCCAGTGAGTATACTTTTGCATTCCTTAACAAAGGAATCTTGGATATGGTAAAAATGAAATGGTGCCTTGTGCTTCCAAAATGTGGGTAATAAAATTGATCAGGATATTCGTCAAAAGTGGCATTTCCCCTTGGGGCATGCCCTCAAATGTATTACAGTAAACCAAAGAAAGAACCAGGTAAGAGGTCATGTAGAACCTCTTAGTCTAAATTTAGTTTGAAAATTGGTGGGAAATTTCATTTGAAATAATATGGGCCCAATCGAAAATGACCCCTACGTGTACTCAGTAATGGAGGACATATAAAACATACCTAGGAATGTAATTTGTTAAGTCTTGACCCACCAGTCATACAAAAATCCACACAAAGTCTTTATACAACTAATCCAATATGAATGTATTAATATCAGTAAGACTCAAGGGTTCGACAAGTGGTTGGAACAAAAAATCCATGAGTATATTTGCACCACCACCCTGAGCATCCAGGAAGGATTTTTCCTCAGAAAGCTCGAGGACCTTGCTTGGTAATGGGAGTCATAGCATCCTTCTAAAATCATTGGGCATCAAAAGGATATGAGTCCTTTTACTCTCCCTTACCTCAATTAATTGATGCTTTGAATTAAATGTTCGAGTGCACCATGCTAGAAGTTCTATAAAATCAAACACTTCAGGTACACAATGAGCCTTAGCTATCCTCAAAGTCCAAGATTTGTTTTTAAGTTTATCTTCGAGTGAAAGATTAGAATACCACTTATATGCAGTAAACCATTGGAATTCCCTACTTTCTCAAGACAATGAATTCATTGTATCTCCACGGAATGGTTCTCACCTTTTCTTGTTCGTCATATTTTTCACCTTCATTATGCTTAGGTAAGTATGAGGATTACATGTATAAATCAGGTTTTATATCTGATAGGTTCCCTGGTAATCATAAATTAGGGGTCAATCCATTGTTCAAATTCTCCCCCTCATACACTTGGTGCATGTTGCTCATTAAGTGGTAATTGTTGTTTACATACACAAGGCCTGAGGGGAAATGTGCGAAAAATAACCCTCATTAATTAACAACAATCTTTATTGTCATGTGAGAGATGTGCGATGGATATGCTATGATTAGGTCGAAACAAAAAATCATGTCCTATGTGGAATGTGGGCATGGGATTACATGGAATGCGGGTGCAGGGAGAAATATTATCATGCAGAATGTGGGATGTGAGTGGAAGAATGTATGCAAGAAGAATGCCGGGTGTCATCTTCCCACATGAGCCTCGAGGAACTAAAAAAATATTCTAAGTATGATAATGCGGGTTGCAAGGATGTGAGTTGTGGATATGCAGGTTGCGAGAAGGTTGGAACCACGGTAAGATTTGTGAGAGGTTTCCCTGCATCCACAAGAACTTAACTTACGAAAGATGTGGTTTGTGGGTGGTTGAGAATTTTGACAAGGGAATTACCCCCACATTTGAATGATTAAAGTGTTATATAAAAGAGGGTTGCATGGGAAATTCATGCTTAGGTAAAAGAAGGGAAAAGGTATCAACACCCTGGTCATGGCAACAAGAAAGAGGATGATTCATGGGTGCACAAGTGAATGAGAAATCATCTTAAGCACACGAGAAATACACAACAACATTTTGAAAGAAGAGGTGGCAGAAGTAGTCCTTATTGAATTCTCAAGTTAGAACACTCAGGCAAGAGAAAGACATCCATCTTAGTACATAGGCACTGCAATGAAGTCTAAATGGTTGCATCCCTTTCCCTCACACAGTTCATCTAAGGTTTACCCAACAAGACATGATACTAAAAACCAAGTGGCAGGATGAAAGGTTAAGTTGATAGAACCAACATTGTTCAATCGCCTACTCTCATCTTGAAATACTTGATGAAAAATCCAATATGCAGTATATGGTTCTAATACTTGATCTAGAAAGAGGAAAAGAGCAGACTTGGGAAGTTGCAACACTACTTCCCCTAGCGGAAGAACTCACCATGCTCACATGCAATGGCTCCAATGATCGCACAACGGAAAAAATCTCAAGATGCTTGTGCTTGATACTATTATCTTGAAAATAATTTCTGATGTGTTACTTTCTCATGCATTAAATAAGTAGGTAATAATTGGGTGACTCAATCAGAACAAACTATGAAATTATAGATTTCCCAGGTAAAGATTATTACCTAAATACTTTCTTGCATAAAAAGCAATCAAATTTTTATCTCTCAAGGAGGACCATATACACCAACACATCCTCGATATATGTTTGAATACACTATGATGGTGCTATGAGTTGGTGAAATCCCAACTATCTCAGAATATGTGAGCCAGCAAAAAGGGGAAAGCCCATATATCTCGGTGCATGAAAAAGATGGAGAGGTTGTGGAAGATCCTAACAAGGATATAAGTTGTGCAGATTCATACATTGATCTAAGTCATAAATACTTCTTACAAAAAAAATGTTAAAGAACTAATGTTAAGTTGGATACAACATTAAATGTTTGGCTCATCCTTGTGCAAATACTACCTTGAAACATAAGAAAAACCCTTAGAAAAATGACATACACCTTGATATGAGGTCAAATAAGATGAGCAAGTTTCTAATTGGTTTAAGTAAACTGATGGACAAAATTTGAAAGATCCTATTGGACTAGAAAAAGTACTTGATAGATGTTCAAGTTAAGACTTAGAATAACCTATTAAAAAATGCATTTGTTTGAGCATAGACTAATACAAGTGGAGAAAAATATTTACAATAGAAGCTAATGCAAGGACTAATAATAATAGGTATGGATTTGTTATGGCATTTCTTTGTTTTTATGCATTTATTTTTGAAATTTAGTGGTTAATGACCATTGTTAAGAATGAGAAATGAGAAATATTGGTTAAGTAAACAAACCAAATAAAATAGGATAAAATAATGATTTAGCTACACTCTTCCTAAACCATTATGGCCATGCCTCAAATCAGCTCGAATATCAAGGATTCAATTAATAAAGGGGTCTCAATGCCTTGAATTTGTTGTAGTATGGTAAAATCACACTTCTAACTCCATAACATCTAGCTAACTATTTCCTAAATTATAAGATAAAAATATATTTTTTTATGAATCACAAATGGGGAGAGTTCTATTAGAATATAATTCATCTATCAAATTCGTTTAGAGTTCTCATTTTGTGGTCATATTACAAAATTCAAATAATTCTCTCTTTGTTTAGAGAAATTATGATCTCATTCAGAGTAATTGGTCTTAGATAAAAAAATCTCACTTGAGTGTGCCTTCACAATTGTTTACCTTGGAGTTCATTATTTCCCCATTTCTCCTTTTTCTTCCCTTTTCTCTACATCTTTTACACACTACAACATGAGTTAAATTTATTGGAACACCTAATTCAATGTCATATTGTTCTATGTCTTCTTGCACTACCAAATAGGGGAGACCAAAATGAGATACTACATGTAATGGGTATTCCACAGTGATTTGAATAGTCCAAACTTGGCATACCAAGGTGATTCCATAGAAGCATAAATTTAGTTAAAACAAATCAATTTACCAAAGGAACTTCTCCCAACTCTTTTTTTGATTAATCCACACCCGTCCATAAAAATTGAAGAGGATCTAAAGTACCAAGAATACAAAGAATACATTTTTTTTTCCAAAATAATTAATATAAGGCTAAGTTCACATTCAAGACCTTATGATAAGTTCTAGTTTAAGAGGAGGAGACCCCAATCAATATACTATATAAGTAGCAAATGTTCAAGTTGTTTGTAGTCTCAAATAATATTGTCCTCGGGTGACTTAAATGACAATACCCCAAGTAAACTATGATCAATGTAGTTTACCATTATCAATCATGATCGACATAGTCAATGTACATAATTGTTGTCAGTATAATTAACATAGTTAATTATAGTCAATATAGACAATTATGGTCAACAAATTATCTAATAGCAGTCAATCTAGTCAATTAGTCAACACATTTAACAGAGTGAATATGGTCAACAAATATTGCCCATCATTATTAATATTTAGCTATGATAAATATAGTCAAACACGAATATTTTTAATATTGAAAATTAATTGTCTAATAAAAATTAAGAATTGTAATGTAATAATAATGCTTAGTTTATGGTGTATATAGTTAAGTATTTGAATATTTTATATAGTTTAATAGTGAAGTTTTAACATGAAAGGAATTTAATAATTATTTTATAGGGTGATGGACATGATAAAGATGATAATCATGAAGGGTTTGATGAGTAGAAAGAGAAAGAGAAGTTGAGAAGAAGGAGAAACTTCCTAGTAAAATCAATAGTATGAATATAAACATTAACACAAGAAATCAATAGTGTGAATATAAACATTAACACAAGAAATAAATTACATTACAGCTAAAATTATTACAAGAAAGAAACAAATGTAACTTGTAAAGTCACCCTACTTTACTATATCTATATATATTAATATATTTTACATTTTTAATTTTGTTTATTGTTAAGAAATATATATATATATATATATATAATTAAATAAATAAAATTCCAAGAATTTACCAAAAAAATTAAAGAACTAAATACTATTATGATTAATTTTTTTAATTTAGTAAAAATTATCACTTAAATAAATAAAATATAAATTATGAATTATTATTTTTAATATATATATGTTTACAAAGTGAAAAGACATTAGGGAAGTCAAGGCAGCGACATCAAATTAAGCAATTGCAAATTGATTGTTTTAATATGTAATTTGTAGGTTTGGATGTCTCATAAAAATCACCTTCGATCAAGGTACCATTTTAATACAAAGACTAGAGAGTTTGATGAATATTTTTAGAGTTAAGCATAATAAAAGTCTTCGTACAAATAATAATAATAATAGTTAACACTCTTTGAGCTTGTCAAAATGGAAACCAAGTTAGAGAGTTTTAAAATAGTATATAGAATTCACTACATGGTCAAAACTATAAATATATCAATTGTGGGTATTAAAATTATATATAAACTATTTCTATAACATGTGGATATTAAAACTAAAGATTGATTAGCCTATGGAAACAAAACTAAACTTGGCAACAACATAGGAGACTATTAATGAACATTAATAAAGAGACTTATCATTCTTCGTCTAGAGGAATAGGTCCCTTGGTGTTAGCATGAACCTTGAATGCTTGGCTTGTGTCTTGATCCACATCTAAGTCAGTCTCTACATCAATAATGACCGGATTTGAATATGTTCCTTGGGAAGTCCATGTGCCCCTAGTGCTGCCAGTTTTTTTATCCTCCACCTCGATCTTGATGCCAAATATTATCCTGCACACCACCTCAAATTTGGATTCAAACAACATGAAGCACTCCAGTAGGTCCTTGTAGTGGGTCCCTTACTCCTTGAACACCTGGGCAATGAGCTATTTTGTGAGCTAGTATTGCTCAGTTTTCTTGAAAACCTTAGTGTCCCTACTTCTTGAGAAGCCATGGTCAAAGAACCAACCATCAAATTCTTTTTCTATCTTCTCTTGTTCCACCCTCTTTATTTTTTCCAGGACAACTCACTCAACCACATATACCTCCTCTTGC
>JASDQU010737050.1:62802-73637 GCA_032191745.1 Picea mariana | reverse complement strand
AACATCTTCAGACCTCGTAAAGCGATCCACACAGTTTACGGGTTTTATAATTGATGGTGATAGAGACTGAGAGCTGCGTCTAATCTATTTTACATGGCATTTCTCAGGTCGTATGTCAGAACTGAGTTCGGATTTGACTTCCCAGTGATGATATTGTAGATTGTATTGAGTTAAATATTGGTTCACTGCCTTTTGTATAAGTGTTGTTGGTTACATATTATTTAGCATCCTACAAATATTTATTATTCAACAAACAGTATTATGAAAAAAACAGCGATTAATAACCAGTCTGCTGGGTAGGCATTAATGTTGTTGTAGGTGGTATATACAGCGTGTGTGTATATCAAGAGAATTGGATGGTATATATACCAGCAGCTTCAGCATTAAAGCTTGCTCAGCAGGTTGGTTATTGATGGCCATGAAAAAACAGTGAGTCAATCATTGATTCACTGTTCGGTACATCTTGTTGGTTGGATACACTCTTTAATCCAAAGAACAGGACGAAAAGACAGTGAACCAATAATTGACTCACCTTTTGGTACATTTATCATGCAACAAATAAGATGAAAAGACAGTGAGTGAAAACCAGTGAGTCAATCATTGATTCACTGTTTGGTACATCTTGTTGGTTGCATACACTCTTTAATCCAAAGAACAGGATGAAAAGACAGTGGACCAATAATTGACTCACCTTTTGGTACATTTATCTTGCAACAAACAAAATGAAAAGACAGTGAGTGAATCATTGATTCACTGTTTGGTACATATTGTTAGTTGGATACACTATTTATTCTCCAATCAAGAGGATGAAAAGACAGTCGACCAATCATTGATTCATTCACTGCATAGTGTTTAATATTTCTTGTGACTTGACATGTGACTTGACAACTAAAGATGATTCATCAAATCGATGATTGGAAGAACTTTTTAATTGATAAATGGTAACACTATTTTACAGCACCTTGCATCCATTATGAACTTTTTTTTGAGTATTGTCTAACTATTCTACGTTTTGATCCATTTAGCAATCTTTATGATTGCGCTGTCTGATATTGTGATAAAGTTGGGCAAATATCGATTCATGAACATCTAGATAGTTGCATGTAGACGAGGTTGTGCCTGAGGTCAAAGTCCTAGGAGCCAGTCAAATTCTTCCAGATGGTTGCAACAATTGTGTGGCTCCTTATAGATGTTATCTGCCTTGCCACTCTTAGTTGACTCGAGGGTGAGTTGGCAAGAGAGGGGAGCATATCGGTGCCCGAGGTCACGCCCTTTTGAACATTATTATTGTATGGGTCATATTATTGTAAATGGTTTTTATAATGACTTTAGAGTCGTATTTGGGTGTTAGTGGAGGAGAATATTCTTTAAAGGAAAGCATATGTTTTTTCATTTTAAGTTTGGGTTAAGAGCTTTTTTGGGTTTATATTTTTTTTTTTTTTTTCATGTATCATTTTTATTATATCATTAATAAGGAAGATAATTTTTGTATATATTTATAAATGTTTACGACATGAATAAACATATGTTGCACAACAACTTAGTCTTGACTATTAAATATGAACAAACATATCTTGTAAAGCAAGATAGTCTCATCAACAAACATATGTTGCAAAGTAACTTATTTTAGTATTAAACACAAACAAACATATCTTGCAAAGCAACTTAGTCTCATGAACAACAATGTGTTACAAAGCAACTTAGTATCTGAGTATTAAACATGAACAAACATATCTTGCAAAGCAACTTAGTCTCTGAGTATTAAGCAACATTTGCATTTGGATAGTCTCTGAGTATTAAGCAACATTTGCATTTGGATAGATCATATTGTTATTGTCTTTATATTAATGATGATGTTTCATGTTGAAAAATATATTAATACTTAGACATTATGAAAAATGATAAAATAAAGAGTGATAAATGATTTCATTGAATGATTTAAAAAAAAAAATTAATAAGTGAATTAATTTGTTGTTAGGAAAATTAATGATGAAATAGTGAAATAGTTTTAACAAAGTTTATATGAAAATAATTGAATTGATTTTAGGAACATTGAAAAAGACATTTTTTTGGTTTCTATCATATAGAAATTTATATATTGTATTATATATTTAAATTTTTAAATTAAGATTTGTTAATATATTTGGATTTTCAAGAATAAATAAGAGTGAGAACTTTGTGTTGATAAATTTATGATACTAAATGATTTTGTGACATAATATTTATAGGGAATGTGCCACCTTATTTGGCCTCATTGGTCTTCCTCCTTTTGGATGTTTGCCTTCTCAAATTACTCTCTGCAACTTATCGATAATGCATTGATGAGTTTAGTGATGTTGCGTTCTCATTTAATTAAAAAGTTGTATCCTTAGTACAAACCTTGAAGCCCACACTTCACAGTCTTAAAATGGTTTATATTAACATATGATAAGTTGGTTGACATCATAAATAAATAAATAAAATATTGGATAATTATTGTTATTCATAGTTGGGGTTTTCCACACTCAACACGTGTTTTGCATCATCTCCATTTATTGCTTAATGCAATACACCTATACCCTAACACACCCTTTAATGTTTTTTGGTTTTTCAATAGCACTACAGCTTCACACGTGGTGACAAACAAAATCTTTCTTCAATATTACCTTAGAAATTATGTTGGCACTACTTGGTTAACCCTCAAATCTACCCCGCTCCCCCTTGTTATATTAGTCTTCTCTCCCAACAATCACTACTTATGGAGTTTTTAGTTTAGGGAGAAGATATAGAGATTTAATAGTTGTGAGAAGTGACCCCTTGCTTATAATAACTCTGCTAAAGCAAAGGCTTGCCAGTTTTACATCGAATTGAGCATCTTCAACTAGGTTGCCTTAGACATCCCTTGCTACTGAACTACTAATAGGTATCTACTAATAGTGCTACCAGGACAGGTAACATGCTTTGGCTCAGATGCTACCTTTTTTGCTAGAACTAGGCAATGAACACTTGGTTATACTAATGATCACTCTAAATATGAAAGGGATATTGGGAAGGGTGATCCTGACACTTGATCAACCAGATCTAGAAATGCAATAGATTAAGAGACTGATAAGGTTGGTAGGAATAAGAGTAAGCTCAGACAAATTGATACTATAGCATTAAAATACTAACAATACAACTCTTAAGGTAAGCACCCCCTCAAGGGAAGTTGGTATAAGATTAGACCAACTATGCATTGGATTAACCATACTCCTTTCTAATAAAGAACACAAGCCAATATTGTTCACATATATGGTTACAGTTATGTGAGGATTACTGGTATCGATAAGGAAAGAGATGAAATAAAACTTCGCAAATGTATTATTATATTAGTGAGAGTGGTCGAGATGAAGATTATGTTAGAGATTCAAGGGCATGCATGATTTAGGCCTTGTACAGAACTAGCACCCAGGGAGTTACTCACATTTTTGTAGTGTGGTGGTTTTTGAATGTAATATGTAGGAAAGATTTCTCCAAAAAGAGAGATTTTGAATATGCCTCTGGGTGAAAAATAATGGGTAATCTCTTATGTCTAGATGTTACAAAACATGAACCAAATGACAGATCCTTATCAATACTCACAGTGATTGATTCAATAGATTATCTTCCTACATATCCATTTAATCTAATATATTTATAGATAGTGGGACCATCTTTCTTTGATAGGAAAGGAAAGTTGGTGATAGGGCGGTTGAGGTGGATGGTAGGTGGCTTAGGATGTGATGCATAAAAGAGATGGTTGTGGAACAACCCTGTGTTGATCTCTTTTCTTGTCAACGAAAAGAGACAACTTCATAGGGAAATCTCATGGGAATTAGAGATATCCTCTTCATTTTTATAAAGGCGGTACGACTATGTTTCTCACTGTATTTTTCATTCATTAACATTTAATTCTCATGAGTGGAATAGGCAAAGAAAATATTAAAGCAAAAAAAAAATCAATCATAAGAAAAGAAAACAAAATTTCTCCTATTCCATCATAACCACTTCCCATATCATAGCAAGAGACAACAACAAATTTGAAGAAATGCAAACAGAATATAAAGTAGCAAAAATGGTCTTGTTTAGAGAACTTTAAATGATTTTGTGACATTCATATCTTAAGGATGTAAATGAAACTCATTCTTGAGATTTCATGCTCGCATGAAAGTTATGAGCCCCATAATAGCTCTATGTGGAGTTTAAATAATAAATACAAATTAATTCACTATTCAAGATCAAATAAAATGAACAGACCATACATTTGAGCAGAGGTAACCTGGAAGATAAAATGAAGCAGTCATAAATCGGTCTTATACAAAAACAATAGCATTCAGATGAAAAAACTAGATGATTGTAGACTGAGAAAGAAGAAAACATAAGAGAATGCTTCAAACAAGGGTTAGACTCACAAAAATGGAAGCAAGGACCGATGGTTATGCCCTACACCTTTTTTTCTTTCTCTTTAAATAAGAAGCAACACCATCAGTCTGATCTGTCATAACCATTTCTTGAATCTTCAATATCAAGGTGGGTTAGCTATCGCTTCCAACACACCATTTATCCATTCTTGAATATACTCTCATAACGATTCTACGGTTATATGTTGTTTCACTCTAACCTCGAACATCTCATATTCAATCATATTCAACATGGCATGCTTGGTCTTCATTCTCGTTCGTAAAACTAACCAGCTAACGTCAGATCTCCTCCTCTAGAAAGTTAGTGAGGTCATCAAATTCAATTCCCTGTGCCACCCTTAGTATACCTAGCTCAGCTTCCATTTGGTCTCTTTTTAATAGCATTGAATCCCTTATCAAGGGTGGGCCTTTAGTTTTCTTGATGATATCCACCACTCTCAGAAACAATGTACTTCTCCTTCCTTTAAGAGCATCGCAGGTGGCGATCAATTGTCAAAGGGTATCTATCCTTCCAAGACAACCATCATGTATTTGCTTCAATATATTTTTGGAAGGGAGAACTTGTTTTTGTCTTGCCAACTCGTCCATGCTCGATATTCTTACAATTAAAGTACTTATTGCATTCTTATAAAAACTTTGATCAATTTGTAATTCTTTCTACAAGAATTCCCTAAGTTAACAGACTCTTCTCATTGTGACACCTTTCTATAGCAATTTCCAAAGCTTCCATGATTATATCGAGCCTTTGATTAATGTTTTCAACAACATATTTCTCGACACCCATCAACATTTTAGCAACCCTGGTGACGTTAGAGCTTGATCCAATCACTTTTTTAAGGAATTCATCTAGGACTATCATAGATAAGGGTTCTGTAAATAATGACTTTGGAGTAAGGGAAACTTTGAGCTCCCTTATCCTCTTCTTCAATCTAGCTTTCTCTAATTATTTCTCTACTATCAAGGGGGGTAATGCCCCACCCATGCCCTAATGAAACTTGAGAACCCTTGAGGGACTCATACCTTTGAATTCAATTTCAAATCTCCATTTTCATGTCACTCTTTTATCCTTTAGATTGACCCTTTCAATTTGTATCATATTGGAATGTTTATCATATTTATCATGGCAAAGAGTCACAGACTCTTCCTCAAAAACTCTTGTTCCCTCCTGGACCATCTCCTCTACCATCAATTTACTCTCTATTATTTATATTGTGGCCCATGCGGACACATCATTCACCTCGTCAACTTCCATGTATGTTGCCATTGTTTCCAGACCCTCGGGATCTTAAGAATTGTTTACATTTGGATTCCTCTTTCTCTTAGGAACACGAGTAATAACATTTGTTATCTCTAATTGATATCAAGGGGGGTCCCCACCATCTCCATCACCTACACATCCCCCATTATTCTCCCTTCCACTAGCATTAACTTCCTAATTATTATGAATTGAATAGGAACTCTTATGGGAGTGATGAACTACGCCACCTTTGGCATTGGTTTTGGATCTTCCCCTTTGTCTATGTTGTGTCTTCTTGTTTTCCTTCATGAGAGGGACCTCTATTGCACTAACATTTGAAATTTATCTTTTATGTGAATCTTAGCATGTGTTTTGCTCTTATTTTTGGGATCATTTTTTCTCAGGGTGGCCATCACCTTAGCTTCAGCATCAAAACCACTAGAGGCTTTAGCTTCTTTCATATTAAAATACTCAAAGAACCCTGCCATCTCGGCTAGGCTTGACGAACTCTTGACTATAATATCAGCAATATTGAAAGGCATGGGAATAAATTACTGCTTCCTCTTCTTATCGAAGAACAAAGACCATGTCATATACTATCTACATAACTCTTAAACCAAGAACCTATCACAAGCAAACCAGGAGAGAAGAAGAGGCTTCCATTCAAAACCAAAGATCCTTATGTATGTGATTTATTTGTCCAACACACATACTCCCTTCCCCATGAGAAAATCCATGGCTTCCTTTTTCACCCTATCTTGTTCAATCCCAGTGAGTATACTTTTGCATTCCTTAACAAAGGAATCTTGGATATGGTAAAAATGAAATGGTGCCTTGTGCTTCCAAAATGTGGGTACTAAAATTGATCAGGATATTCGTCAAAAGTGGCATTTCCCCTTGGGGCATGCCCTCAAATGTATTACAGTAAACCAAAGAAAGAACCAAGTAAGAGGTCATGTAGAACCTCTTAGTCTAAATTTGGTTTGAAAAATGGTAGGAAATTTCATTTGAAATAATATGGGCCCAATCGAAAATGACCCTACTTGTACTGAGTAATGGAGGACATATAAAACATACCTAGGAATGTAATTTGTTAAGTCTTGACCCACCAGTCATACAAAAATCCACACAAACTCTTTATACAACTAATCCAACATGAATGTATTAATATCACTAAGACTCAAGGGTTCAACAAGTGGTTGGAACAAAAAATCCATGAGTATATTTGCACCACCACCCTGAGCATCTAGGAAGGATTTTGCCTCAGAAAGCTCGAGGACCTTGCTTGGTGATGGGAATCATAGCATCCTTATTAAATCATTGGGCATCAAAAGGATATGAGTCCTTTTACTCTCCCTTACCTCAATTAATTGATGCTTTGAATCAAATTTTCGATTGCACCATGCTACAAGTTCTATAAAATCAAACACTTCAGGTACACAACGAGCCTTAGCTATCCTCAAAGTCCAAGATTTGTTTTTAAGTTTATCTTCGAGTGAAAGATCAGAATACCACTTATATGCAATAAACCATTGGAATTCCCTACTTTCTCAAGACAATGAATTCATTGTATCTCCACGGAATGGTTCTCACCTTTTCTTGTTCATCATATTTTTCACCTTCATTATGCTTAGGTAAGTATGAGGATTACATGTATAAATCGGGTTTTATATCTGATAGGTTCCCTGGTAATCATAAATTAGGGGTCAATCCATTGTTCAAATTCTCCCCCTCATACACTTGGTGCATGTTGCTCATTAAGTGGTAACTGTCGTTTGCATACACAAGGCCTGAGGGGAAATGTGTGAAAAATAACCCTCATTAATTAACAACAATCGTTATTGTCATGTGAGAGATGTGCGATGGATATGCTATGGTTAGGTCGAAATCAAAAATCATGTCCTATGTGGAATGTGGGCATGGGATTACGTGGAATGTGGGTGCAGGGAGAAATATTATCATGCGGAATGTGGGATGTGAGTGGAAGAATGTATGCAGGAAGAACGTCGGGTGTCATCTTCCCACATGAGCCTCGAGGAACTAAAAAAATATTCTAAGTATGATAATGCGGGTTGCAAGGATGTGAGTTGTGGATATGTGGGTTGCGAGAAGGTTGGAACCACGGTAAGATTTGTGAGAGGTTTCCCTACATCCACAAGAACTTAACTTATGAAAGATGTGGTTTGCGGGTGGTTGAGAATTTTGACAAGGGAATTACCCCCACATCCGAATGATTAAAGATTAAAGTGTTATATAAAAGAGGGTTGCATGGGAAATTCATGCTTAGGTAAAAGAAGGGAAAAGGTATCAACACCCTGGTCATGGCAACAAGAAAGAGGATGATTCATGGGTGCACAAGTGAATGAGAAATCGTCTTAAGCACACAAAAAATACACAACAACATTTTGAAAGAAGAGGTGGTAGAAGTAGTCCTTATTGAATTTTCAAGTTAGAACACTCAGGAAAGAGAAAGACATCCATCTTAGTACATAGGCACTGCAATGAACTCTAAACGGTTGCATCCCTTTCCCTCACACGGTTCATCTAAGGTTTACCCAACAATACATGATACTAAAAGCCAAGCGGCAGGATGAAAGGTTAAGTTGATAGAACCAGCATTCTTCAATCGCCTACTCTCATCTTGAAAGACTTGATGAAAAACCCAATATGCAGTACATGGTTCTAATACTTGATCTAGAAAGAGGAAAAGAGCAGACTTGGGAAGTTGCAACACTACTTCCCCTAGTGGAAGAACTCACCATGCTCACATGCAATGGCTCCAATGATCACACAACGGAAAAAATCTCAAGATGCTTGTGCTTGATACTATTATCTTGAAAATAATTTCTCATGTGTTACTTTCTCATGCATTAAAGAAGTAGGTAATGATTGGGTGACTCAATCAAAACAAACTATGAAATTATGGATTTCCCAGGTAAATATTATCACCTAAATACTTTCTTGCATGAAAAAGCAATCAAAATTCGATCTCTCAAGGAGGACCATATACACCAACACATCCTCGATATATGTTTGAATACACTATGATGGTGCTATGAGTTGGTGAAATCCCAACTATCTCAGAACATGTGAGCCAGCAAAAAGGAGAAAGCCCATATATCTCAGTGCATGAAAAAGATGGAGAGGTTGTGGAAGATCCTAGCAAGGATATAAGTTGTGTAGATTCATACGTTGATCTAAGTCATAAATACTTCTTACAAAAAAAAATGTTAAAAAACTAATGTTAAGTTGGATACAACATTAAATGTTTGGCTCATCCTTGTGCAAATACTACCTTGAAACATAAGAAAATCCCTTAGAAAAATGGCATTCACCTTGATATGAGGTCAAATAAGATGAGCAAGTTTCTAATTGATTTAAGTACACTGATGGACAAAATTTGAAAAATCGTATTGGACTAGAAAAAGTACTTGATAGATGTTCAAGTTAAGACTTAGGATAACCTATTAAAAAATGCATCTGTTTGAGCATATACTAATACAAGTGGAGAAAAATATTTACAATAAAAGCTAATGCAAGGACTAATAATAATAGGTATGGATTTGTTATGGCATTTCTTTGTTTTTATGTATTTATTTTTGAAATTTAGTGGTTAATGACCATTGTTAAGAATGAGAAATGAGAAATATTGGTTAAATAAACAAACCAAATAAAATAGGATAAAATAATGATTTAGCTACACTCTTCCTAAACCATTATGGCCATGCCTCAATTAAGCTCGAATATTAAGGATTCAATTAATAAAGGGGTCTCAATGCCTTGAATTTGTAGTATGGTAAAATCACACTTCTAACTCCATAACATCTAGCTAACTATTTCCTAAATTATAAGATAAAAATATTTTTTTTTTATGAATCACAAATGGGGAGATTTCTATTAGAATATAATTCATCTATTAAATTCTTTTAGAGTTTTTATTTTGTGGTCATACTACAAAATTCAAGTAATTCTCTCCTTGTTTAGAGAAATTATGAACCTCATTCAGAGTAATTGGTCTTGGATAAAAAAAATCTCACTTGAGTGTGCCTTCACAATTGTTTACCTTGGAGTTCATTATTTCCCCATTTCTCCTTTTTCTTCCCTTTTCTCTACCTCTTTTACACACTACAACATGAGTTAAATCTATTGGAACACCTAATTCAATGTCATATTGTTCTATGTCTTCTTGCACTACCAAATAAGGGGAGACCAAAATGAGATACTACATGTAATGGGTATTCCACAGTAGTTTGAATAGTCCAAACTTAGCATACCAAGGTGACTCCATAGAAGCATAAATTTAGCTAAAACAAATCAATTTACCAAAGGAACTTCTCCCAACTCTTTTTTTGATTAATCCACACTCGTCCATAAAAATTGAAGAGGATCTAAAGTACCAAGAATAGAAAGAATACATTTTTTTTCCAAAATAATGATATAAGGCTAAGTTCACATTTGAGACCTTATGATAAGCTCTAGTTTAAGAGGAGGAGACCCCAATCAAAATACTATATAAGTAGCAAATGCTCAAGTTGTTTGTAGTCTCAAATAATATTGTCCTCGGGTGACTTAAATGACAATACCCCAAGTGAACTATGATCAATGTAGTTTACCATTATCAATCATGATCGACATAGTCAATGTACATAATTGTTGTCAGTATAATCAACATAGTTAATTATGGTCAATATAGATAACTATGGTCAACAAATTATCTAATAGCAATCAATCTAGTCAATTAGTCAACATATTTAACAGAGTGAATATGGTCAACAAATATTGCCCATCATTATCAATATTTAGCTATGATAAATATAGAAATAAATATTTTTAATATTGAAAATTAATTTTCTAATAAAAAATAAGGAATTGTAATGTAATAATAATGTTTAGTTTATGGTGTATATAGTTAAGTATTTGAATTTTTTATATAGTTTAATAGTGAAGTTCTAACATGAATGGAATTTAATAATTATTTTATAGGGTGATGCACATGATAAAGATGATAATCATGAAGGGTTTGATGAGTAGAAAGAGAAAGAGAAGAAGGAAAAACTTCCTAGTAAAATCAATAGTATGAATATAAACATTAACACAAGATAGTGTGAATATAAACATTAAGATGAGAAATTACATTACAACTAAAAATTATTACAAGAAAGAAACAAATGTAACTTGTA
>JASDQU010737050.1:46534-59558 GCA_032191745.1 Picea mariana | reverse complement strand
CCATTTATATAATATATGTCATGGATATGTTCACAAAGTGAAAAGACATTTAATTTATTATATATATATGTCATGGATATGTTCACAAAGTGAAAAGACATTAGGGAAGTCAAGGCAGCGACATCAAATTAAGCAATTGCAAATTGATTGCTTTAATATGTAATTTGTAGGTTTGGATGTCTCATATAAATCACCTTCGATCAAGGTACCATTTTAATACAAAGACTAGAGAGTTTGATGAATATTTTCAAAGTTAAGAATAATAAAAGTCTTCGTACAAAAAATAAAAGTTAACACTCTTTGAGCTTACTAAAATGGAAACTAGGTTAGAGAGTTTAAGAATAGTATACAGAATTCACTACATGGTCAAAACTATAAATATATCAATTGTGGGTATTAAAATTATATATAAACTATTTCTATAACATGTGGACATTAAAACTAAAGGTTGATTAGCTTATGGAAACAAGACTAAATTTGGCAACAACATAGGAGACTATTAATGAACGTTAATAAAGAGACTTATCATTCTTCGTCTAGAGGAATAGGTCCCTTGGTGTTAGCATGAACCTTGAATGCTTGGCTTGTGTCTTGATCCACATCTAAGTCAATCTCTACATCAATAATGACCGGATTTGAATATGTTCCTTGTGAAGTCCATGTGCCCCTAGTGCTACTAGTTTTTTTATCCGCCACCTCAATCTTGATGCCAAATATTATCCTACACACCACCTCAAATTTGGATTCAAACAACATGAAGCACTCCAGTAGGTCCTTGTAGTGGGTCCCTTACTCCTTGAACACCTGGGCAATGAGCTATTTTGTGAGCCAGTATTGCTTAGTTTTCCTGAAAACCTTAGTGTCCCTACTTCTTGAGAAGCCATGGTCAAAGAACCAACCATCAAATTCTTTTTCTATCTTCTCTTGCTCCACCCTCTTTATTTTTTCCAGGACAGTTCACTCAACCACATATACCTCCTCTTTCAACTCTGTTGAAAACATTAATTTGTATGTTTTCTTGGCTCTTATTTCCACTCGCTTAACTCTAGTCATGGGGGGCTTGGTTTTCATACAACACTCCAACTGAGAATTATTCTTGTACCATCTCCTTTGTCATTGAGCACTTGATTCTAGAACTTCCTCATCCACAAAATCTACCATGTAGCTCAAACTATCTTTATCTAGAGAAATATGTGTCTCATGTGTCTTACTGTAACACCCCCTCTCTAAACATTTAGTAGATGTAATTAATCACTATTGGTGATTTCCATGCAATGGCATGTGAATATGGTAAAAGTATTATTTGTTTGATTGTAAATTCCAAAAAACTAACTGTGGGGTGAAGCCTTAAAGTATTGGCCATGATACCACTAGAGGAAAGAGTGAGGAAACTTAGAAATGGGTTCATCGTGCTCAAGATGGACCAAACCTCCTTGCTAATAATAATTGATATTCAGATTATTTTACTTGGCTCTGATTTCAAGGAAAATCAATTAATGAGGAAGGATGGTCGTTGGAAAACCAACTACCCCAAATAAATCCAGGTATGGGATATCATATTAGGATAACAGAAACTGTCAAATATAGGTACAACAATATACCAAATCTGAAACCCCAGATTGACCATAGGTTTCCTTCTGATAGAAGGAAGGGGACATGTTGTGAACCTTCCCAAGATTTGTGTGCAAGAGAAGCACACGAGGGTGAAGAGAGCGGGAGCCTTGAGTTCTAGGATGAAGAGAATATCATACCCATGGGGGTGTGAGGAGGGGTAGTCATCAAGATGGAACAAAAGAGACCCCATGAGTTCTTGACTGGAACACAAGAGGGTTGCAGACTTGATGATGGTTGGAGAGAGATCCAGCTGGGAAGGAATCTGATAAACCCTGAGGAGGTCCTGAGTCCGGTAGGAAGAAGGGGAGACTTATGTTGTTTCCAGAGAAGTGGAGGAGAGAAACCTCCTTGGTTTAATTATTGACTTGATGAGTCAAAGTGAGAGAGTTCCCTTGTGGTATCATGGCTTGGCATGGGGATGGCCATAGTGCTAACATTGAATGCATCTGATCTTACGATTGGGTGGGGAGGCGAACACCCACAGTCAGTTGGTTGGTTAAATTATTCACATAACAGATAAGTATTTGTATGCCCTATGTGTAGAATAAAATGAATGGTCATCATCTGTAAATTATATTAAATGTGAAAGTTTGTTTGATGGAATGAATGCTTGTTCTATTAGCATTCCTTGTGTTTGAGTGATTTTGTAACTGTATGGTATGGCACATGTTTTGTATATCTGAATATAAGATATCATGTGGAAGAAGCGGGAAAATGGTAGTTTTTCATAGCCTAAAACGTGAACTATAATTCGCTTAATGTCTGGTTGCATCGATGAGACTCAACAGTCGTTGATCGCTATGTTGAGAGTCAATCTTAGTCGTCCAAATATGGGATGACTACCCATCACAGTCCTTTGTAATTCAATGCGAAAGGGGTGGTCGTTGGATCAGAGAATGGTTGTATGACAACCATTGATTCGATACGTAAGCTTAGGAGGGAGTTTAGCGTCTTAGGACACCAGAGCTTCGGACCCCAAACAAATTCTAAGTCTAATCCCCTTGGAATTCTCGACACATTGATTTCTGGGGACTAGGGTTCCAGCCCCTGGTTCTAGGCCTTGTTACCTAGGCCCAAAGGAGAGTGAGAGAGTGACCTCATCATGACGTGTAGTGCCAACATGGCAGACAAAGTTTCACTGGGGTGACAATTGTCAACTCTTGGTTCATGGATGATCAAAGTGGGGGCCTTATTGGGCTTGAACCTCTGTATCATCATCCTGGTTCATACATCGTCAGATCTATCGGCCGAGAGATATCAACCATATATCTTTGTAAAAGTTTTGGAGGGAGGGTAGCATCCCAGGATACCAGAACACTAGACCTCAAAATAATTTTAAGTCCAAACTCTTGGAAAATTCCGACACGCCATTATCTGGGGACCAAGGTTCTAGCCCCTGGTTCCATTCCTTTAGTTATAAGTGTAAGCATGAGAGGTAGAGAGAGAGAGAGAACATGACGTGTCAATATATTTCCACGCATCCTCATGTGACCGGACACGATATAGATGTGGGACCATGGTCAAGAATAGGTGTTGTGGCAAGCGAAATAAATCTTAGTTGTCGGATCTTGAGTCTGAGATATCTTAGCCATTAAATTTTCTTCGTAAAATCTTAGATATCTTAGCCAGGGAACCGGGCATCGAACCTTGAAATATTTCTAAGGCCCAACCCTTTGGAAACCTTGATGCTCGGTTTCTAGTGGACAGGGTTCCTACGTAGTGTTCCAAACCCATTTACTATATATATAAGAGTGAGAAAGAAGAGGACACCACGTGTGGTGAGGAAACAATGTAGGAAGACAGTGTAGCAGAGGATGCCACATGGAGAAGGTTAATTCATTCATGGGTTAAGTGTTGGGCCAATTCAGACCTAAAGTCTTGTGACAACGTCTTTAAATATTAGTCGTCGGATCTACTCGCAAGAGATCTTAGCCATAGATCTTACGGTAATCGTTCAGGGTTCGTAATCTCTAGATTAAAGTAATTAATCTCCTCGTAATCACTGGGATTAAATTAGTTAATCATCTCGTAATTCTCGGGCACCAGAGGTGTTTCATAGTTATACTACGTTGGGAAAGTCCTGACATCCGATGCCCAGTGGTGACATGTCACCCGATGAATGATCCACATGTCATGATATGGGAGGGCCATGTGTCACACGATGGTGGTGCCACATGTCATGTCATTTCGACATTTTGGACAAAGGTCTAGGTGGAAAATGAGTGCCATGTTTCGATTGGTGCGAGTTCCATTTGTCTTGCCAGGTGGAATGACCAGATAGGGCCACGTGTCCCCAAGATGCCAACGATATCCCAGATCGCGGACCACCAAGAGATTTTGGGAAAAAGACCTTGCAAAAATGGTCAATAACCGAAGCTCGAAAGATCCTAGATGACGTCGAATGATGTCATTCAATGAATGGGAAGCATAAAATTCTAAATGCCCTGTTGGATAAGCCTTGGGCATTGCAATGACATGTGTATCGTGTCAGCCCACATGTCACATACTGACTATGCCACATGTCAAGTGGTTTTAAGATTTTTGGATAGAGCTCTGTGGGAAAAAATTGTGCCACATGTCACCAGTTGACAATGGACACGTTTTGTGCCATGGTTGGGACAGGTGGAATGATAGGATAGGGCCACATGTTCTACTTTCCAGTTCTAATGTTCCCAAGTTGTTCTTTGCTAGAAACTTAGGGTTTATGATGAGTTTTTTTTTTCTACTTGTTACTTGTTTGTTTTGCAGGTTTTCCTTCAAGACTTGTGCTAGAAGGATTATATGGAATTTTATGGTGTTCAAGTGCTAAGAATATTACAATAATCACATCTGATAGAAACATACTAGAGATAAAACAAAATGGAATAAGTAACAACTCAGATCTGGCCTTTATTTAGATAATAGGGGATCCTTGTACAATATATCTGCAAATATGGAACAAGGTAGAAAGAATATAGAAGATGAGCTGAATATATCTCTCCAAGTACAAAATATGTGAAGTAACAAGCCTCCAAACCCCCTCTAGCTGAATGAATAATTGAACAAGATCAATTTCTTTCCCTTCAAATGTTGGATCTCTTTTCCCTGGCTGAGTTTCACCCCTTCCCTGTTGTTGTCTCCTTCATAATTTGTTCCACAAGATTCAAGGCCCAAAACACCCCCAAAACTCAAAGGAATAGTAGATCTAGGCTAGGCTCCCACCTCCAGTGAATAACTTGAGTTGTAGATAGAAGTTTGACCCCCTAAGAGAATAGATCCACTTCAGAACTTGTGCCCCTAGCTTTAGAATTCGGCCCAAGCCTTCAATAAATCAATGAGGAGATAAAACCATGCAAAATAGTGCTAAAAAGGGTTCTATGGACCTCACAAAGTATCTAGAGAAGGATTTCCCCTCATATCTATCTTCTCCTTGTCCAATCAAACATTTCCCTTACTAACAATGTGCCCTTCTGCTGGAAAAGCCACTAGATGTGTGCCCTATCCTCCTTCTTGGCTGTAAAAGTAACTTGTAGCTGATGTAGAATGGCGAGGGAGGGATCTTTCACCTCCTTGACCAATCTTGGATCAGGAAAGGTGGAAAAATTTTCACCGTTGAGCTGATATCTAGGGTTTGCTCTCTCAAAACCCTCAAAATGCCTTAGCTCAAGAACTCAAGATGCAAAAGTGTAAAAGACTAGAATGAGGAGTGAGGTGCCCTGCTTTTTATTTATACCCCTGATCTAATTCCCACTTAATTTTATCAGCCATCTTCTAAAGTTCTTTTCCTTTCTTTTCTTCGTTTGGATTTTCCACTTGATTCACCTTTTTCCCAAAGTCACTTTAAAATTATAACAATATTCATAAGTGAACACTTTGGAGCCTCTTAGTCCCCATTTTCTCATGAGACTATAGTCTACTGGGGACATCTAGACTATTACATCTCTCAATCCTTCTTATCAAGAGGCGGGGTACATTACCGTCTCCCCTACTGGGAATTTCTTTCCCACAAGCAATTCTGACCCTGCTTCCTGTAGAACTTGTTCGCTTTCCCAAGTAGCATCCTCTATAGGTAAATCCTTACACTTTATTAAATACTCCTTAATGTTTCTCTTCCTTATATATTTTCCCTAACCTCCAACACCTCCTCAGGTATTAATATAAATTGTCCTTCTTCATCCATTGGAGGTAATTCCTCAATAGGGGTGATGTGTTGTCCTATGGCTCTTTTCAAACATGACACATGAAAAACATTGTGAATCTTGCTCCCTAGGGGTAAATCAAGCTCATATTCCATGACCCCTACCTTCATTCTTACCTTGTACGACCCAAAGAAGCATGGTTTGAGATTTTCTGAGCCGTTCCTCTTTATGGATGTATGTCTGTAAGGTTGGAGTCTCAAGTACACAAGATCACCAACCTCAAAAGTGTGCTCCACCATGTGCTTATATTCATGTATTTTTTGTTGATTTTGTGCCATGTGCAAGTGATCTTTGAGTTTTCTGAGTATGTCTTGGCTCTTTTGGATCCAATCATGTACCATAGGTTCTCTACTATCCCCGAATACAATCTCCACAAAGGTGAGAGGGTCATAATTGTACAAATATTGGAAAGGAGACACATCAATAGACATGTGGTGGGTAGTGTTATAACAATACTCACCCAAGTGCATCCACTTCACCCATTCCTTATGTTGCCCTGATACATAATTATTGAGATACCCTTCCATCCATTTGTTGACTATTTTTGTCTAGACATTCGTTTGGGGGTGATAGCTAGTGTTGGGAGTCAAGGTTGTACCCACCAATCTGAATAGCTCATGCCAAAAGGTACTCATAAACCTACTATCCCTGTCACTCATAATGGTTTTGGGAAACCCATGCAACCTAAATATCTCTCTAAAAATTAGTTTTTCTACCTGTGATGCACTGTAATCTATAGAAATGGGAAAACTTACTTAACTTGTCCACAACCACAAAGATACAATCCTTGCCCTAAACCTTGGGAAAACCTATGATGAAGTCCATGGAGAAGCTCTCCCACTTATGCTCTGGAATAGGGAGTGGTTGCAACAAGCATGTTGGATGAGTATTCTCATCTGTATTCTCCTAACACATGGAGCATTCCCTGATATGGGGCATGACATCCTCTTTCATGCCTTTCCATGCAAATATTTCCCTTTCCTATCTATAAGTCTTGACAAATCCTTGATGCCCAAACAATGGTGAATCATGACATGCTTGTAATATCCTCCTTTTTAATTCCAACTCAGGAACCAAGAAAATTCAGCCCTTGTATTATATTATGTCATTCATGATTCTAAAGTTATCATTTTTCACCTTCCCATCCATCAATTCACATGCAAACCTGTTTTTGGAATATTCTACGAAACGATGCTCCTTCTAGTCCATTGAAATATCTGTGATGGAATATATTGAAGGTCTTCTGGATAAATCATTAGCAACCACATTGTTCTTTCCTTTGACAAATTCAATGTCAAAATCATAAGCTTGGATCTTGCTAACCCACTTGTTTTCCCTCTCATTGAGGTCCTTTTGATATAAGAAGTATTTGAGATCGTTATGATCAATCTGGACAACAATTTTTTCCCCAACCAAGTACTTTTTGAATTTATCCAAATCATGCATTATGGATAGAATTTATTTATCATAAATAGTGTATAGGAGCTCATGCCCCCTCATTTTTTCGATATCATAGGCAATGGGGTGCTTATTCTGCATAAGGACTGCTCCAATGCCCTCACCTGAAGCATCACACTCTAATATGAAGGGCTGAGAAAAATCTGGCAAAGAGAGGACTGAACAAGTTCTCATTACCTTCTTCATCTTATCAAATGTCACCTATGCCTCCTAGCTCCACCTAAATGCGCCTTTTATGGTCAAATCTATCAACGGTGCGCAAAGCTGGGAGAATCCTTTGAAAAATATTATGTAGTAACAACAAATTCCAAGGAATCCTTTCAGTTCAATCAGAGTTTTAGGTGTTGACCAGTCAAGTATGGCTTGTATTTTTTCTTGATGCACCTATACCCATTTATTTCCAATAATATGTCCCAAATAAAGGAATTTAGTCATCCCAATTTCACACTTTGATTCCTTAGCATACAAGGATTGTTACTCCATGATGTTCCATATCTGATCTACATGTTTAAGATCATCCTCCCAATTTTTTCTATATATCAGCAAGCCATCAAAGAAGACTAAGAGAAATTTCCTCAACTGCTTGTTGAAGACATGATTCATACATGATTGAAAAGTGGTTGGTGCATCAATTAGTCCAAATGGAATAACCAAAAATTCATAGTGTCCATAGTGGCATTTGAAGGCTATCTTGGGCACATCTTGTTCCCTCATTTTGTTTTGATGGTAACCAGAGCATAAATCTATCTTGATGAAGTAAATGGCTCCATGTAGCTCATCCAATAGCTCATCTATTTGAGAGATAGGGTACTTGTTATTTATAGTCTTATTGTTTAATTCCCTATAATCAATGCACCTACGCATAGTCCCATCTTTCTTTTTTACCAAAACCACCGAAGATGCAAAATGGCTAGAACTTGGCCTAATATGGCCCATGTCCAATAGTTCTTTAACAACCTTTTCAATTTCATCTTTATACCTTTTTGGATGTCTATAAGGAGTAGTGATCATTGGTTTTGCGCCCTCCTCCAATTCTATGATGTGCTCAAATCCTCTATCTGGTGGTTTCCTTGGTGTGATAGGTTCAAAAACCTTGTTGTGACTATCAATGATTTTTTGTATGTCATGGGAGTATTGAGTATGCCCCACATTATCCAACTGAACTGATATCAGGCATTCTTCTGCATATACAACGTCTTCCCTCCTGAAAATGGCCTCCATGCACTTTGTTGTAACCACTCTAGGCGCATTACCTGGCATCCCCTTCAAGGTTACCATTTTTCCATTCTCCCCATTAAATGACATCTCCATATTTTTTGTAGTTTATGGTGATGGTCCCCAAAGTACTAATCCATTGTACTCCCAATATGACATTGGTGTTAGGTAGTTCCATCACATAAAATTATTGTGCTAATTCATTCCTACCCAATGTGAGGCTCAAACCTGGAATGTATCTGTCACATGGCATAGTATTGCCTCTTTCTACCTCCACACGAAACCCCTCAAACTCTATTGTAGGTATGTGCCTTCTTTTTACCAAGGTAGAATCAATGAATTTGTGTGAGGCTCCTCCATTTATAAAGACAAAAACCCTCTGACCTTCAAGTACTCCTCTCATCCTGGACATATTGTATTTTGTAACTCCACCTGTTGAGGCAATGGTGATCTTCTTTTCCCCTATTGGGCCGAAATCTTCTTCCTCTCCCCCTTCACCTTGCGCACTATCAATGTTAGGATTATTTTCTTCTATATTCTGAATGTGACCCATATCTTCTTCCTCCTCATCATCAGAGATCACCTCAATGTAGTGAACCTTTCCTTTTCCCATGCATTTATGGCCTGGTTCCCACGGTTCCTTACATGTGAAGCAAAGTTGCTTCCTCCTCAACTCTCTCCTAGTAGCCTCATCCATTATTCCTTTGCCTTTATCCACTCTCATTGAATCATTTTCACCTTGGTTTATTGGAGGTATTGGAGTGATTGTTTTTTTAGTTGTTGATCCCATTAGATCTCTTGTCCTCCATATGGATTCTTGTAAGTTGGGGGGCTTAAAATATTTAACTCAACCACGTAGAGGTTCCAACAAGCCCTCAGTGAAAAGCATCAACAGTCTAGCTGGTGAGATATATGGTACCATTACGACCACCTTCTGAAACTCCTCTATATAACCATCTGGTGATCTCGTTTGCCTGAGTTGAGTGAGTTCCCTGAAATGTAGCTCGTGATCTCCATTATCAAACCTGTCAATAAGCCTTTGTGTGAACTCTAGATATGATGTAATATGGTTGTGTCCCAAGGTTTTCATACCATGATACCACCAATCATGTGCTTTTCCCTCCAAGTATATAGTGGAAAATTTTATACAATGTAATTCCCTCATGGGGTTAGGTTGCAAATAGGCATCCAGTTTCTGCACCCAAGCCTATGCAATAGATCTAGATGACCCATCAAAGGTAGGTATATCCATATTCCCTGCCCTGTGCTCCAAATCATGATTGCCCCTCTGATAGCTTCTTAGTCTGCCCCTGTATTTGATGCCACAATATTGATCCAAGGTGACCTGTCTTCGTAAACCTACACTCAATGATGCATACTCCCTTGCATACTCCTCAAAGTTGTCTTCTACTTCTGGAAAGCAATTATCCTACTGTTGAGCTTCCAAGAAATTAGGCCTATAAGGTCTAGGAGTAGCTCTACTATGTGTTGGAACCCTAGAAGGTCCTCCTCCAAATAAGTTATTTCCCTCTATGTGGAGATGATGATCATTCTCATGGTGATGTCTAGTTCCCCCTTGAGAACCACTAGCTTCCTTGTTCCCATTATTGTTTGGGCCATCCCCACCATGATTCATATGCATAAGGAGAAGAGAAATCTTCTCCTAGCTAGTTGTCAATCTCTCCATGGTCTCTCTCATCTCAACCTGTCCCCTGCACATTGTCTCCTGAGTCTCCTGCAAATAGTGTTGAAGGGTGAACTGAGTGTTGTCTATCGAGGTCTTCAAATCTTTTGCTATACTTGCTAAATCTTATAGCTCATTGTCATCACCTAATCCTTCCATTTCTGCCACAGGTTCCCCAGTCTGTCTTCTATGCCTTCCCATGTATATACCCCTGAAATTATGATGCACTAATCCCCATAGGCTGGGAAGATTTTTACGCTTTAATACCACTATAATGTTCCCAAGTTGTTCTTTGCTGGAAACTTAGGGTTTATGCTGTTTTTTAATTTTTTTTTCTTTTTGTTTGTTTGTTGTGTAGGTTTTCTTTCCATACTTGTGCTAGAAGGATTATATGGTTTTTTATGGTGTGCAAGTGCTTAGAATATAACAATAATCAGATCCAAGATCAAGATACAAGAGAAAAAACACAATGGAACAAGTAACAACTCAAATCTGACCTTTATTTAGATAATAGGAGATCCTTGTACAATAGATCTGCAAATCTGGAACAAGGTAGAAAGAATATAGAAGATGAGATGAAGATATCTCTCCAAGTACAAAATATGTGAAGTAACAAGCCTCCAAACCCTCTCTAGCTGAATGAAGAATTGAACAAGATCAATTTCTTTCTCTTCAAAGGCTGGATCTCTTTTCCCTGGCTGAGTTTCTCCCCTTCCCTGATGTTGTCTCCTTCATATTTCGGCCCACAAGATTCAAGGCCCAAAACACCCCCAAAACTCAAGGGAATAGTAGATCTGGGCTAGGTGTCCACCTCTAGTGAATAAGTTGAGTTGTAGATAGAAGTTTGACCCCCAAAGAGAGTAGATCCACTTCAGAACTTGCACCCATGGCTGTAGAATTCAGCCAAATCCTTCAATAAATCAATGGGGAGATAAAATCATGAAAAATAGTGCTAAAAAGGGCGCTATGGACCTCACAAAGTCTCTAGAGAAGGATTTCCCTCAGATCTATCTTCTCCTCTTCCAATCGAACCTTTCCCTTACTAACAGTGTTCCCTCCTGTTGGAAAATACACTAGATTTGCACCCTATCCTCCTTCTTGGCTATAAGAGTAAACTGTAGTTGATGTAGAATGGTGAGGGAGGGATCTTTCACCTCCATGACCAAGCTTGGATCAGGAAAGGTGGAATCTTTCACCATTGAGATGATCTCTAGGGTTTATTCTCTCAAAACCCTCAAAACACCTTAGCTCAAGAGCTCAAGATGCAAAATTGTAAAATGACCAAAATGAGGAGTGAGGCACCCTCATTTTTGTTTTATACCCCTGATATAATTTCCACTTAATTTTATTAGCCATCTTTTAAAGTTATTTTCCTTTCTTTTCTTCATTTGCATTTTCCACTTAATTCACCTTTTTCCCAAAGTCACTTCAAAATTATAGCATTATTCATAAGGGAACACTTTGGAGCCTCTTAGTCCCCATTTTCTCATGAGACTATAGTATATTGGGGACATATAGACTACTAAGTCTCTCAATTCCTCTTATCAAGAGGCGGGGGACATTACACTAGCTCATCTCGAATTAGGTGATTTGGGTTGTACGAATAAGTGGAAGGGGCCGATGTCCCGATATTGCAAGGGATGACATCCTCAGATGATGTCAGACGACGTGACCAATTCTATTTGTGAAGGATATGTGTCAACACCTGGTTAAAGTGGGTCTCGGGAGAGTTTCAAAGCAAGTGTTGAATGTGGTAAAGGTTTGAGGCTCGATAAGTCGAGGGCCCGGTAGAATAGGTGGCAAGTCCCACATATACAACTACGTTTACACTAAGGGGTGATGTGTTCTAAAACGTCAGCACCACATTGGATGATACATGTGGGGTGGAGCCACATGGGTGTCGCGTGGCAGTAAAGAGGCCTTTGGCCAATAAAGGCCCTAAATTTTTAAAAGGCCATAACATTTTATCTATAGCTCTATTTTGAGCAAACTTATAGTCGTTGGAAAGATCTTGGCGAGAAGTAGACAATGGTGTCCTTTTTAAATGGATTCGAGGAGGCTCACAAAAGGAAAAAAATTAATACCCCATCCCTTAAAAGGGTACTTAGGGGGTTGGGTTTCTTACACTTACTTAGTGACCTGGAACCTCCACCACCACAGAGAGAATACCCTAAATCTCGACTATCACTACCACAAATGTTCCTAGCCACACCACCACCTCTAGGATCAAAATTCCAAATGAACCTCTAGGAAAACTAGCTTACCCACCTACCAAACCAACCAATCTAGTCTCCAGGAGTCCACGACTCAAATGACCCACTCGAGATTAGTAATCCCACATCTAACGAACTAAATCCACCACCAAAAGCCTCAACTCTGCACCCTCAATTTTTGGGGGAATTACACTCAGATTGTCCCTAGTGGATTGGCCATCCTAACCCTAGGATCTTATTGGGAGAGCAACCAACTTACGATTTCTATCTACCATCAAGGACACTCCTTCATCCTTGTTAGAACCTCTACAACCAATTTTTGGTATGATTACCTACAATTCCATCACTTCCAATTCATAATTGTCGAGCTTGCACTCCAAACATGCCATAATCTTCCTCTCCATCCCCTAGTGCTTACGTCGTCCTGCCAACGTCCCTCACACCTGAAACTATCATGTGCCTCGATTCCTCCATCCTCGACCTATCATATCAGGCTTGTGCATGAAGAGCCACTTGGGACTCATCTAAGATCCCACTTGAGTGTTATTTAATTCATATTAAATATACAGTGAATTATATTAATTTCTCATTTTTTATCAATATTTTTATTTATATATAAAAATAACTAAGTCCTAATTAATGTCAAATTAATATAGACTTAA
>JASDQU010737050.1:20737-32686 GCA_032191745.1 Picea mariana | reverse complement strand
TCTCTTGTGGTGGGCTTCCAGCTACACTTCTATTTCGAGGAATGATACCACACATGCCAAAGTTAAACTAGTGTGTGTAGAGAGATTGGGTGCAACCCCCTCATTCATACAACAAAGAAAAGTTCATATTCAAATTTATCCTAGTCATCATTCCACTCAGCTGCATTGATTAAGCTACATTATGGCTAGAAACCTGACATAATACATATGTTGAACATCTTGATCAAGTGACATAAGGATGATTCACTGTGGTGCTCACGTTGGCGGCTTCCAACAATGAATTTGGTATACATCCATTCATTCTGCTTTGATCATTACTATGTTTTTTTTAAATTAGTTTTGACAAATAGGTGCATTTTCAATAGAATCTGACACGCCTCATTTTTGCAGTCTATTGTAACTTGTCTGCAAGTTTTGCAAGCCAAATTATCATTGTTGCAAACTCAGACTCAACTTCCTCACGATGCATTTGAGTCAAAGAATATTTGACATTTTGAACTAGTCCTTGTTCACAACAACCCTCTTTTAGAAGAATATGATGATGTTGATTCATACCAATAGCCAGCACAAGAGAAACTCAGTAAGATAGCTTCATATTCAAGTACATATGAAGTTTAGCTTCCTCTTTCCACTCCAATCATCAAACCTTGGGAAAAAATCAGAATCAATAAACACAGAACCAATATTGGATATGAAAAGGAAGTGACCTTTCATATTTCGTATTATACCAAACCGATCCAATTCCAGAGTCTTGAACTGCTACAAGAAAGTTCATATTCACCTACTCCAGTTCAAGAGTGTTTGACAACACAGGTATTCCAATAGAGGACGAACACCATCAATAACCACTCACACAACCAGATCAAAGATCAACACACCGATGTTTTTGCATGGTAAAACCCATACGAGGAAACATCCACGGCCCCAGCCAATGCGACCACTTGGAGTAGTTTATTAATGCAAAAGAAAAAGATTACGGAGAGATTTTACAAGAGATTTTCTCACAATCAATCATCAACAAATGACCCTCCATGCTCTTTAAATAGAGATCATGGACCAATCAGGTGTTAAGCTATGGATCAATGGTCATTAAGATCGAGAAGAGTATGAACTGTCGGATCACTCTATGTTGGGAACATATCATGATCGTCAGATTTCCTAACTACAAATGCATNAAACACACTTTTACCTAACGACACATTAGACCAAGTAGATCTTAACTAACTCCTAAGTGTCTAAATATCCTAACATCCCCCCTTAATAACAACTTGGGATAGGAATGAAGGATTTACAATGTTGACACAATAGGAGAAGGAATGAGGCATTAGATTCTATCCCCCCTTAATGACAACTTCATGAACTCCTAACATAGATCAAAGTTTGGAAAACTTCGCTTATGTAAGAGACTTTGTGAAAATGTCTTCAACTTGATCTTCTGTAGGGAAAAAGAGCACTTTAATAACTTGATCATGAATGAGCTTTCTGATGAAGTGCATGTGTAGCTCGATTTGTTTGCTATGTTTATATTGAACTGGGTTTTTGGTGAGCTTGATGGCATTTTGATTGTTGCACCAAAGGCTGGTCGGATGTTGCTGCTGGAATCCAAACTATGAAAGGATCTGTCGAAACCGCAAGGTTTCCTGACTGTCATTTACCGCTGCTCGGTACTCTACTTCTGTTGAAGAAAGTGCAATAGCATGTTGTTTCTTATAGGCCCAAGTGACAGGTCCTGAACCAAGGCTGAAAACATAACCTGCAGTAGACTTCTGATCATCAAGGTCATCGACCCAATCTGAACCAGTGAAACCAACCAATAAAGGAGTCCCCCCTAAATTGTAATGTATCCCAAACTGAACTGTACCACAGACTTAGTGAAGTATCATTTTCGTTGCTTTCCAATGGATTTCATGGGGTGTTTGCAGATATCAGGCAACAAGACCAAAAACAAAGGAAAGTTCAGGATGAGTATGAGTCAAGTATAAGTGGCTACCAACTAACTAACGGTACAAGGTGGCATCAACTTCAGGAGAAGTATAGGTGGCAGTAAGCTTGACTCCAGACTGGAAGGGAGAAGGGGTTGGTTTACAATCATCCATGTGAAAGTGACAAAGAAGGTCACAAGCATACTTAGACTGGGAAAGAAAAATTCCTTCATTGGTTTGCAAAACTTGGAGGCCAAGGAAATAGTGTAAAAAGCCTAAGTCTATCATTTCAAATTTCTTCTTAAGGTTGGTTTTCACATGGTTTAAAAGTTTTGAGTCACTACCAGTAAGGATAAGGTCATCAACATAAAGAACAAGGATTATGAGATGGATTCCTACTTTCTTGGTATAGACATTAGGATCATAATGGCATCTAGAGAATACAATGTCAATAAGAAAGCTGTCCATTTTGGCATACCAATCTCGAGGAGCTTGCTTAAGACCATAAAGAGATTTCTTAAGGCGACAAACAAGGATAGAGTCATTTTGGACATTGCCAGGAGGTTGTTCCATGTATATTTCTTCTTGCAAATATCCATGCAAGAAGGAAGATTTAACATTCATCTGATGGACCTCCCATTTATGTGAGGCATCAAGGGCAAGAACAAGGCGGATGGAATTCATTTTGGCTACAGGGGAAAATGTTTCATTATAGTCAATTCCTTCAACTTGGGAAAATACTTTGGCAACTAACCAAGCCTTGTGTCTTTCAACACTTCCATCTGATGTATACTTATTTCTATAGACCCATTTACATCTGACAAGTTTTCTTCCTTTTGGAAGAGGTACAAGATCCCAAGTATCATTTTTCATTAAGGAACGATACTCTTCATTCATTTATGTATCCCAATCTGAATGACTTGAAGCTTCTGCAAATGTCTTTGGATCATGAGTCTCTGAAACTTGAGCCGAATAGAAGAGGCTCATTGTAAATGTGAATGTGTTTGACACCGATCTGAAGGATCGCTAACAATACCACCAGCGACTTCTCGTGTTGAACAAACCCATCTAGGAAGCGGTGGAATTGGTTCTGGTTCAGGTTTAAATGACTCATTTGGAGGAAGGTGAGCAGGCATAGGTGGATTTTCACCCTCACTATCATCATCTGAAGAAGAAACCAGAATAGGAACAAAAGAAAGCACAAACACCGAACATGACTCGCAAGTCAAAGAAGGCACAATCGTCGAATTAGTCTCACAGGCCAAGAGATTTTCATCAAATTTAACATCTCTTCTAATAATAATTTCATTATAATGTGGTTGAAGAAGTCTATAACCTTTGAAATCTTCAGAATAACCAACAAATATACACTTCTCACTTTTAGGCTGCAATGTTTTCCTTTTCTCATCGGGAATGTGATCCCATGCTATACTGCCAAATACACGGAAGTGACTTACATTTGTTTTAATTTTAGTCCAAGCTTCTTCCGGTGTTATATTTTTAAGAGCCTTTATGGGAGTGTGATTGACTATGTAATTTGCACAGTTGATTTCTTTCGCCCAATACTTTAGACTTAATCCCTTAGATTGGATCATACAATTAGCCATTTCTTTTAATGTGCGGTTTTTTCTCTCAGCAACACCATTTTTTTGTGGTGTATATGGAACATTGTGTTTCATTTGGAGGCCCTTGTAGTGCAGTAACTTGTAAATTTATTGTTCACATATTCACCTCCATTATCTGTTCTTAAATTTTAAATTTGATGTTCATATTTCTTTTCTACAAGGGCCTTGTAGGCCAAAAACTTGTCAAAAGCTTTGCTCTTAAGTTTTAAGAAGTAAACCCAAGTACGTCTAGAAAAATCATCAATGAAAGTTAAAAAATACTTGCACCCAAAAAAAGAAGGAGAAGAAAGTGGACCACACAAATCACTATGAACAAGTTGCAAAGGGCCCGAGGCGTGCCAAGAGGCATGTTTGTCAAAATTGTCTCGTTGATGTTTGCCAAGAACACAACCGACACAAACACCATCTCTGCATGAAACAAGAGGAAGACCAGTCACCATCTGTTGATTACATAGTTGTTTCAATGAGAGATAGTTTAGATGACCAAACCGCTCATGCCAAAGTTTGCTCAAGTCATCGCTATGAGCAACAAAAACTGATGAAAAATATGATGACCCAAAGTTGTCAAACTTGTACAACCTGGTAATATCATCAGCAATTCCAGTTGCAAGAACATGCTTAAGATATTTTAGATCCTTGATTACAACTTGGTGAGGTGAAAACTCTACGGTTTTACCTTCACCTAAATGAGTGATTTGATATACTGATAGAAGGTTACAAGAAAGACTTGGAACACATAATACATCATTGAAATGCCCATTATCTACTTGAACTGTTCAAGATCCTACAACATTAAGAGATCTATCATCACCAACAAATAGTTTCTTGGTGTTACATTCATTTAGAGCAGAAAATATGTCTTTACCCTTAGCCATATGATAAGATGCTCCAGAATCAATAAGCCACTCATCAGAAGAAGAAGTAGAAATTGTCTTGAAGGAGAAACCAGAAGCGGAAAGTGCATGTCCTTGAGAAGAAGAAGAAGAAGTGGAATCAATATTGATGTTGTGCTTCTTCATCATTGCTTCTAAAGATTTCATCTTCTTGAAACATTTGGACTCATCATGACCATATTTATCACAAAAGTTGCAATGTCTTTCAATCTTCTTATTTTTATATTTTGTTCATTTGTCACCATTAGGAGTTGAAGTTGTCTGAGCAGATTTGGGACCCTTATGTTGCTTGTTGTTGTAGCGAGGATGTTGCTTCTTGGGATACTTGGGTTTATCTTTCTGTTGGGCAACTAAGGCTTTGTTGGAGGTACCTGCAGTGTTGATCACTCCAAGTTGTACAATCTTATCTTCCTCTCTAATCAAAGCACAACAAAAGGACTGAAGAGTGGGTTTTTTATAAGCTTTCCCTAGAGCCTCTCTCATGGCATAAAAGGTATATACAAACAAAGAATATGAACTACCTATCTTAGAAAGAATAAGATAGATGCAACGTTCTTCCTCCATTTTTATCTCACATTCTTCACATAAAATTCTGAGTGTTTTAAACTTAAATACTTTTTCTCCAAGGCAATAAAAATCACTTGGACTTAAGGTCAGTACTCGGTTTTCTAACTGTTGTGCTCGAATAATATTGAATTTACCAAACACAGATTCAATATTTTCCCAAGCTTCTTCGAGGTCATCAATTTCTTTAAGGTGGAACCTTAAATCAGGAGAGATAGACATTATGATTAGTCCACGTGCTTCGTCACTCCTATTAGCCCATTTGAATTTCTTATCATCGTCATTAGATGTTTTTTCCTTTCCCAAGGTAATCCGGTACAAGCCTTTACTTCTTAATAAATCTTCCATATGAGATTTTCATTGGAAGTAGTTGGTGCTAGTAACCAAAATATTACTGGAAGAAGCCATATTAAATATGTAGATAATATGGATTTAAAAACTGAAACTAATGATTTGGATGGAAATATCTCGAAAAATTATGCGGTTTAAAAAAACGGCACTAAAAACGGACTTCGGATGTGAAAGTTATGTCATTTTTAAAAACGACATAATCAGTAACCAAATGACAACATGGTGGTGTAAGTTGCTTTATGAAGTGGCCTACTTTTATAAAGAGAAGTGGGGATCACTTTTACAATGAATTTACTTCATAAATAACTCTAAAATAAAATATTAAAGCTACTTATAGTAATTCACTTTTATACTTGAAGTGAAATACACTTTACAATTTTAGCATGAACTTTTTCAAAAAAAAGTAACAAAAGAGACACTTGAACTCAAGACCTCTTACTTAATAAGGCAACTTTTAACCAAATGGTCTAGCAAGACATATTGTATTGTTTCGCAAGAGAATTGTTGTTGTTGTTGAAAAAAATACGTATTTAGGCTTTATACCTCCAGATCTGACTAAAATTGTCATATCTTAGGCAAACGGAAACCTTTTCGAGTGAAACGAAAAGTGTTCCTGACTGAAACAAGCACTCCAAACACAATGAAATAGTCCTCTCAACCCTTAAATGTACGGAAATTAAATAAAATGGAGATGAGGAAACTCAGCTTTACGATCTCGATCTACAACAGGAGCGGGTCTTCAAATAAGCTCTAATGCTATGTTCGACAACACGGGTATTCCAACAGAAGAAGAACACCTTCAGTAACCACTCACACAACCAGATAAAATATCAACACATCGATGTTTTTACATGGTAAAACCCCTACGAGGAAACATCCACAGCACCAATGCGGCCACTTGGAGCAGTTTATTAATGCAAAAGAAAAAAATTACAGAGAGATTTTACAAGAGAGTTTATCACAATTGATCATGGGAAAATGACCATCCATGCTCTTTAAATAGAGATCATGGACAAATCGGGTGTTAAGCCATGGATCAATGGTCGTTAAGATCGAGGAGAGTATTAACCGTCAGATCACTCTATGTCAGGAACATATCGTGACCGTCGAATTTCCTAACTANAAATGCATACTAATGCATACTAAAGAAACACACTTTTACCTAATGACACATTAGACCAAGTAGATCTTAACTAACTCCTAAGTGTCTAAATATCCTAACAAAGAGAAGATTCCAAAATGCTAACATTGTTATCGAGTTGGCCACATGAAAGATCAATGGTTTTATCTTCATCCTTGTGAGAATTGTGGAAAGCACAATCACCCTTCAAACAAATGTTCTAAACACAAGAAACTTGCAAGAGTAAACAACCACTATGGGTGGATGACTTCTTGGCGATGGTCATCAATCGTCAAGAAGATATATCATTCATACCGATGAATTCATTCTCGAGTATTGGAACATATTTCCATGGAGAGATTTGCATCTTCTCACCTTGTACCTGACAAGGGGCAACCACATCAATGATTGACATTCAAGCTTCAAGTTTCAAAGTCCTGTCAATTGAACAGTAACAAGCAAGCATGATTCAGTTTTTGATCACCTAAAACCATCAAATTGGTTTGTGGTTTTCCTTAAATTACTACTTATTAAAAGACTTACAACTTCTGCTAGACAATGATTTGTGGTTTTCCTTAAACCTCCACTTGGGAGAATAAATTCAACTTTTACTATAGAATGGTTTATGGTCATATTTAAAACTAACATTCGATAACACTTCCAATGAGAAAATGACATTAGCTTCCAGCTTCTAGCCAACTTAGGAAATGTTTCGGGAACCATTGAGCCTTAGAGTGAAGTTCCAGATTTTGTGGTCATCCATAAACCACTATATTGGTTTGTGGTCCTCCTTAAACCACCACCACCATTTAGTAGAATACATCAACTTCTGCTAGCCTTTTGGTTTATGGTCATCCCAAAACCACTAGATTCAGAGAGCATATTCATCCATTGACAGTTGTCCACTTCCAGATTTCATCTCTCTTATTGGACTCACATACACCCCTTCAGATTAAGGGGGTAATGTTGGAAACCTAATCCGTCTCGAGTTACGATATTTTGTACTCTTCACTTGTGAGGGAATGTGAGATGTCACAAGTGATAGGAAATGTCATAGGGAGTCCAAGCGACCTCTTGGAAGATGAATCCAAAGGTCACATCAATGTACTTATATGTGTATCATATGAATCAATAAAATTCAATTCATGCCTATCTCCATAATAAGATCTCACACTTATCTAAATTTGTGTGTGTAACAATATATAATAATTCCTAACACATAAAAAAGGTTGTTTAGGATAGAAATTCCTCTAAAACAGTGAATTATTTTACTTTTAGAGTGTAGAGATTGAGGTGAAAATTATGAATTGTAGTTGGGTTTAATTTTTAGCATGCATATATAAGTGCAAGTTCTTGCATTTCATCTTGTTAAAGGGGTTAGAAGGGGTTAATTAACTAGTTTTGGTTTTTAATATGAAGATTAAGATGAAATTTCCTCGAAGTCATTGAATTTTTTATATGAATTTATACATTTGTGTTTATGGAAATGGTCAAAAGTCGGAGTTCTTTTAATTTTTACATTTTATAAGAAAGAGAAATATGAATTGTTGCTAGGTTTCAAACATATGAAATATTATTAGGTTTCAAATTAAACTAGAATTTAGCTAGTTTATATCGCAAATCAAGTTGAAACTCTTTTCCATCCTACTTGATTTTGGCATGTGATTTAGATATTTCTAAAATAGCATTTGTAAGTCCCCTACCTTAGAGTTAGAAATGGATGACCATGCTCGTTCATTGAGATGTTCATTGGCAGACATTGGTTGGTTGTGACAACGGGTTGCAAGGGTAGACGAGCATGCCTTGGGAAATCTTGCATGATGGCAAGGTAAGCCTATGTGTCGGTCCTCAGAGAGCTTGAAAATGTTATTTGGATAAGTATGGAAGCAAGATGATTTTTTTCATTTGGATCCTTATGAAATGGGTATTGGTATATTCACATAGTAATTGGATTGCTTTTAAATTTCTCAAGTTTGCATAGAAAAAATCAAGAAAAAGGTTCTAAAACTACTTGGATTTGTTATGAGAATTTCTTGGATTATAGATGGCATGATATCCTTTGACAAAGTAAGTTCCTAGTACATGATCAACTAGATAAAAAGAGTGACTATTGAAGTAGAAAGGCTAGAATAAGTCCTAGAGTTATCATGTTGAAAGAGAGAACTTTGAATTATCAGAGAGTTAATGCCTTGAGTCTACAAGGCATATTTGTTGTAAAAATTGATGCATAGTTAGTGATATGCATAATGATATAGTTGTAATCCTCTTCATTTATTCTACAATCAAGTATTTGTGTTGATCCAGAATGCTACAGAAATTGCTATACTTAAGAACTTAAAAAAAAAAATCAAAATCATTCTTATGAAGGTTATAAGTGAGGTGAAATATTCCTTGGAGTAGCCTCAATCAACTAAATTTCATATTGAATTGGTTGTAGGAGAGTAGTTAAACCATTTTTTTGCAACTTGGTATGAGACCATTTGAAGTAAAATAGAGTAGAGGCTCACCCTTAGTGTTGTTGATCCCAATAATATAGCTTGATTACTTTGTGGAGTTAAGACTTGGTGTTTTTTTTTTCTTTTTTTCTTTTTTTTTCCCTCGGACTTTGCATGCTAGTAAACTGGTTTTCAGGAAAACTATGTCCAATTTCACCTCAAATAGGTTTTCACATTAGGATTTATTTAATCTTAGTGATACCATCCAAAATCTAGTTTTCTAGTACCACCAAGTCTAGTAACGCCCAGAACATGGGTTTCACTACCAAATTTTATTTTATTTTTCCTTCTTCTTTTTTTCTTTTGAAAATTGAACTGGAAAAGGAATAAAGAGGATGTAGACATTGGTGGAATAGCCACCTTGGTTACAACCTCAATTTTTGCTTGCTTAATTAGGGCTTGGATGAACTCTTCCTTGGTCATTGGCTTTCGATATAGTCTTAATCAATGACCATTGGCCATCAATGGAGTCCTATATTCGTTAATGGTTTGAAATTTCACAAAGCCATTGTCATAAGCAATGTCAATATCATATGGCCCCATCCAATAAGTGTAGAATTTACCCTTAAAATTCTTGTACCTAGAATCAAATAGGAGGGCCCAATCACCTTCCTTGAATTTCCTTTTCTTAATGAATTTTTCATGCCAGTTATCTCTCTATTGTTGGATAAGAGAGGTTTCTTGTAAATCATATTGATGAATCTCATAAAGTTCATTAATCTGATTTAACTGGTTCTTTTTAGTTTATGAGAGATCCAAGCTCACTTGTAATGCAGTTCTCAATGTTTAACTCTTATGTTTACATACACAAGATCATAAGGAGTGAAGCCTATGGTATTTCTCCAAGTGGTTTGATAATACCAAAGAGCCTCTGGAAGATTGTAATCCCAATCCTTGTGCTCTTTTTGCACTATCTTGGTCAGTATGGCCTCCAAAACCTTATTTGTGACTTCCACCTATCCATTTTCCTATGGATGGTATGGAGTGGAGATTCGATGTTTGATATTGAATTTTTGGGTGATGGACTGAATGATTTGGCAAGTAAACTGAGTCCCTTGGTCAATGACTCTTTCTCAGGGAACCCCAAAACAAGCAAAAATCTCCTAAAGTAGAAAGTAAGCTACTTCTTTCTCAGTGGCATTTGGGAGAGCCTTGGCTTCAACCCACTTGGTCACATAATCAATGCATACCAAGATATACACTTTCTACCTTGATGGTGGCTTGATTGTCCCTACAAAATCAAGGCCCCATTTTTAAAAGGGCTCTACCAAAACTTGAGGTTGCAATGGAATTTCATCATACTGACTAGTCAACCCATGCGTTAACAGTTGTCACAACTTCTGACATCTTATTTGGAATCCATGAAGATGGTAGGCCAATAGTATCCTAGATGTAATACTTTGTTTGCAGTCCTCTTATCAGTGAAATTTCATCCACAAGGTTCGTCATGGTAGGAATTGAGGATTTCATAAACCTCATCTTCATGAACACATCGTCGAATAACAAGCTGATCCGACCCTATGTTGAAAAGGTGTCTTTCGACCCATGAGTGCACAACACTCAGTCTGATGACCTTCTAACATTCCCTTGGTGACAAGTGTCACGGAATATTTCCTACGTCTAGACAGTTAGAAATGTCTACAAACCAAGGTGTGTTAATAGACAAAGAAAATATATGTTCATCTAGAAAATCATCCTCTACAAGAATAACATCTCCCTCATTAGTAATCCTACAAAGGAAATCAACAAAAACATTCTTCTTTCTAGGTTTATTAAGGATTATAATATCAAACTCTTGCAACAAAAGCAACCATCAAGTCACTCTACCATTATTAATAGGTTTATTCATATGATAACGAATGGTATAATGATCAGTATGTATAAACACAAGGTAACCAATGATGTAATGACGAAATTTATTGATGGCATGAACAACAACAAGAAACTGTGTTTTAGTTACTATATAATTTTGGTCAACTAAAGTAATAATATTATTGATGTAGTAAATGGAATAAGGTATATGTTCTTCATTTTGTCCCAATACAACTCCAATAGTTATATCCCAAACATTTGTAGAAATGTGGAAAGGTAAAGACCATTTTGAGCCCCACGGTACCAGTGTAACTAACAACTTTTCCTTCAAATATTCAAAGTCAAACTGCCATTGAGTAGTCAAGAAAAAATTTACATCTTTTGAGAGTAGTTGAAAAAAAGGCGATGATATCTTAGTAAAATTTTCAATAAACCTTCAATAGTATCCTTTCATGCCCTAGAAAAATATGAACATCCTTTTGAGTTGCAGGGACTAGAAGTTTTAGAATTACCTCTATCTTTGCATGGTACACTCTAATTCCTATAGGTGATATGTGATGACCCAAAAAAATCCCCTCAATGAGGAACATATGACATATTTCATTGCTAAAGGAAAGATTTGTTTCTTGGCATATGACTAAAACTTTTTCAATATTGTCTAGGGATTCTTGAAAAGGGTCCCCGTATACAATAAAATCATCCATGTATATCTCAACATGATCAAGAATCAAGTTATGAAATATTCTGAGGATTTCCCTTTGGAAAGCGACAGGGGCATTGCATAATCCTAATGTTAATACTCAATAGGCATAACTTCCTCAAGGGAACGTGAAGGTAGTCTTGTCTTGGTCCTTGGGTGAAATTTGAATTTGGTTAAACCATTGAATCCATCAAGAAAATAGAAAAATGTATTGTCTTCCATGGTATCTAGGACTTGATCGATGAATCAAAAAGGTAAGTAGTATTTTAGAGTGTCCTAATTTAGTTCTTTGTAGTCAATATACACACACCACTTCCCATTCTTCTTTGGCACAATTACTAGGGGTGAGACCCACTTACTGTCAAATATAAGATAAATAAAGTTCACATTAAGCAACTTTTTTAGTTCCTCCTTCACTATGTCCCTCAAAGAGGGGTTCATTCTTTGTTGAGGTTGCATAATAGGTT
>JASDQU010737050.1:8936-20717 GCA_032191745.1 Picea mariana | reverse complement strand
TCTTTGGCACAATTACTAGGGGTGAGACCCACTTACTGTCAAATATAAGATAAATAAAGTTCACATTAAGCAACTTTTTTAGTTCCTCCTTCACTATGTCCCTCAAAGAGGGGTTCATTCTTTGTTGAGGTTGCATAATAGGTTGAGAGTCTTCCTTAATATATATGTGATGAGTACATGGACCCCTTTCATGTTAGTATAATCCGAAGCAAATGCACTACTATTATTTTGCAACATCTTGATGAGTTGATCTTGTTGAGAAGGTTCTAGTTTGGATTTAACATTCAAGGTTTTTCTTAGGTGGATCTCAACTGATGTGCTATGATTCTCAGATATGGCATATAAAGGAATCATGGAGTCAAATTTTTGTGCCAACTCAACTAATGAGCATGTTTCGTGAGAATACCTTCTTAGAATATGTCCAAGGGATGGGTAAGTTAGATGCCTAACTATATGAGGATATGCTATGAAAGTGAAAATTAGATCATCCTCAGTATTTTTTCTAAAGTTCTAGGCTTGGTCCAAAGTCAAAACAATTTGGATAGTCTCTTCATCACTATATTCTATCCAAGTGGGGTTTTTTGAATCATAAGAAGGTTTAGAAAGGGGGTAAAGAGTGAGTCTTTTAGTGGAATTCTCATGAGAAATGGTCATATCTCCTTACCTACAAAAAAATATATGCATCAATAGTGGATAACTAGGGTTTTCCCAAAATCAATGGGTATACCCCTAGGTTATATTTTGGTTGCAAGATCATGAAGTCTGATCGATAGTCCCAAGAATCCATAGAAACAACTTCATCTTCCAATATTCCCTTTGGTTTAACTCTAGACCTATCAGCTAACTGAAGAACCATAGGATATGGATATGGACCAAGTATTTTGAGTTTTTCCATTATCTCCTTGGTCATAACATTAATATATGCCCCTAGGTCAATCAAGGTGTTGGGGATGCAAGTGTTATTGATATTAACATTAATAATTGGACCTCCTATATCTACATACTTAGCCATGAAAAATTTTCCTAACATGAACCGTCTGACAGTCCTTCTTTTTCCTTACCAATTTTCTTAGGCATAGTTCTCATAAATCATTGGCATAAATTGAGACATCTTTAATATCCTGAAATAAAGGAATTTTGACATACAAATTTCTCAATTCTCTTAGAAAATCAAATTTCTTTTGTGTAAGGAATTTTCCTATGCACAATATTTCTAGATACGAAGGAGTTGGGACTGATCCTATCGAGTGTGGTTGGCTAAAAATCGCTCGGGTAGTTGCTTGCATTGTGGAGGAAGGTTTGAAAATATTATTATTCATTTCAATGGGACCATCCTCATTGTCATGCTCCAGTATAATGGAAGAGGTTTGACCATTAATCTCTTTTCTCGAGTGTAAGTGAACATCATTACAATCCATAGGGGAAATTAAGTAGGTTGGGAAAGGAGGTATTTTAGCATTATAGGTGTGTTGGGATACTTTATTATTTAGATTAGGAATGGTTTGGGAAGGTATCTGTGGTGATTTTTGAGGAGGCTGGTTGGATGGTAACTATAATTTTTTTGGATGCTAGAGTGGAGGATGTGTCTAAGGCGTATATTGTTGGATTTGTTGAGACAAGTTTCCAAAATATGAAGGCCCTCGCCAACCCTATTGCAAAGGTTGGTTTTGATCTTGAGGATGCCATTGTTTCCATGGTATGGATGAGTACCAGATTTGAGGTGAGTATTGATATGGAACAAAATAATGGGATGGATCTTGTGTGATACCTAGTGGTTGTGGTGGCCATGTTTGTTTCTGGGCTACAAAGTAGATTTGTTCAGTTTTCTCATTATCCCCTTGATATACTTAATCTCGAGCAAGGAAAGGAAATTTCTATTTTTCTCGCATGTAGCACATGTCTCTATATTATTTAGAGGGATTTCTCATATAGGGTGCTTCTTTCGGCATTTGGAATAGAAAATGGGTAATGCCAAATCTGACGCTTATTTCTATCTTTCATGGTATCTGACTGAGATCCGAGGGAACTAAGGATATAAGTCTTGAAATTTTCTAATATATTTCCCAATTCATCCCTAGTGACCCCTCCTTCGGATGACCTTGTGATTTTTGAAAATGTATCTCATGTGCCTCTTCCATATTTTGCATTTCCACGTGAGTAACATTTACACAACTAATTAATTTCTTCATATGTCATTTTTGAGATATCTCTAGCTCCCATTAGATTCAATACATCTATACAATCATATATAATTCCTCTTAGGAGAATAATACGTAAAGTCTCCAGATATAACGTGTTTTTCTTCGATCATTGTAGATTGTACTAAAGATCTTAACATAGTCGTCTAAGCTTTCATCATCCTTTGGGTTATTTTGAAACTTTATTCTCGAATATCCCTTGCCTTATAATAATATTGATGCTTCCTTAAGAATGTTTTCCTCATCTCTTCCCATGTGTGAATAATATTCCCCCCAAGCCCCATTAACCAACGAAGTGATGCTTCCTTCAGGGTGCCTGGAAATAACTTAATCTTTTGGGCATGAAAGGAGTAATCATATGTTTGGTAGAGGGCATAAAAATCAAATACGAATGTATCTATATCTTCGCTAGCCATGACACAAAAGTTAGGAAAGAAAGAAGGTGGGATGTTCTTCATTCGAACCATGTCATCTGACTCTTGGATACGAAATTTAAATGTAACAGGTTCCTTCAAGTTAGAACTTTCTCCTTCATTATCAATGTTTAAAAACTCTTTTCTCCAAAACACCACAGATTCAAGAGAATCAGCAGAGAAATCAGGCTCTTGAATATTATTCTCTTGATAATCTAACCTATTTCCTACCAATAAATTCTATGGAAAGAGAGTTTATGACAATGTGTGATGTAGAATCAACTTGGCGATGGATAACTATTGTATTGGTTGCAATTTGTTTGATAGGAGGTTTATGTTGAGATTCTAAAATACCCTTTGGGCTCCCTCCTTCTACAGATTTTTCTTTTAGTTCGTTAGTGATGTGGGTGGATCCTACTGCACCACAAAAATGTCCCCGAGCATCTCTAAATCTTCTCATGCATCCTAGTATGTTCTAATGCATAACATTTAGGATGGAGGTTAGCAGAGGATTTGTCGAAAATTCCCTTAGATCATCTCCTAATCTTATGGTGTCTCCTAAATCAATGTAAAACAAGTATCAAAGCACCTTAGTGCCTCCCTAAAAATGATGCCAAAAATGATTTTTTTTTTAATTACCTTTCCTAAAGAACAGGGGTAAGCTAAATCTGTTAGTTCATTTAGTTTATCAACCCAAGGTTATGTAAGCTTGCAATGCATTTTATATTTTATGTACAAAACAAGATTTATGAATTGACTAAATCAAATGCATATTAAATTCTATTTTTTTTTCAAAGGGAAACATGTCCATTCCAATGACTCAAAATCAATTTGTCTATTCTATTGTAAAGTCAAAATGACAACAAATAGATCTTTGGAGTTTGCAAACAAAAATTAACTTCATTGCAATTTAAACATTTAACTAGCTCCTATCACCATGATTCCAAATCCAATCTATGGCTCTTCCTAAGGTGATACTATCATTCGTTTAATCATATAGTAACACTACCTGCTCTGTAATTAGATTGTAATCACAAGTGGTTTCTATTTTTGTAGCTAAGTAATCTACAGGAAACAAGAATAAATATAAAAGAAGAAATATCTACTAACAAATAAACGCACTCTAAATAAGATCAAAAACTACAACATACATATTCAACACATATACAATGTCTTACCTTAAGAGTGGGCCCCCTCCAAGGGTTTGGGTTGTGCGGTTATGCTACATAATCAAACCATGCACACTATGTAATAGTCATGCACAAGAAATTCGAATTGAACATATATATTGATTGATGAAAGAGCATTATAATGCAAGTAATATGTATCCTTTCCTCCCACCATAGTGAGGGCACTCTCTTTTGATAGCACAAGATAGTATATTTTTATTTAGAATATAAATAACAGTAACCCTGTGCTCACGAGGAGACTCCCATTTAGTTACACATTAAATCTTGGAGAGTTGTGATCTAAAGATGATTGCAACCTCCTTAAATTCAAATTATTAAAACAATAATAATAATAGTTTCTTTGAACCCTGATGCGCATGAACACCATAAATCTATCTACGAATTGGAGGATCAAACTTTGTAGACAATTTCAAATTCATAACCCAACATCTTTATAACCCATTTTTGTTGCTCTTCTCAAGATAATCATTGTTCCAATAAGTAATTCAAACTATCATGATATATTTCTACCTATAAGTTTCTTCATATTAGGTAAGGGTATCATTTCTTAAATGCATGCAGTATAGCCAACAATTCCTTTTTATAAATGGGTTTGAGAAATTTATTTCCTTTAATTTGGATGCTTCCAAAGGAAAGGGTTCTTTATTCTTGCATTAAAACTACACTAATGTCATTCACTTAGGCATCACACTCCACAATAAAGGTTTTTGTGAAGTTAGGGGTGGACAAGATATGAGTTGTACACATGGCCTCAAATTTTTGAAAATATTTGGTTGCTTCTTGAGTCTAAGAAAATGCATCCTTTCCCAATAATGTTGTTAGAAGTGCTACTATTTGACCATAATTCTTTACAAACTTGTGCTAATATCATGTCAATCCTATGAATCCTCTAATATTCTTCAAGGTTTTGCGAATTGGTTATTCCAGCATAGCCTTAATTTTGTTAGGATCCACTTTAACACCTCCATGAGGTACAATATAACCCAAATATTCCACTTCCTGAACCCCGAAGGCACACTTGGAAGGACTTGCATATAGTTGTTTCTCCTCCAATAGTTTTAATACCATGTCAACATGTTGTACATGTTTTTCCCAAGATTTGTTGTAGATTAGCATATCATCAAAAAATACCAACTTAAATTTTATGAGGATGCATTTGAAAATAGAATTCATCAAGCTTTGAAATGTGGAAGGTGAATTTACATTAGTAAGGCCAAACAACATCACCAAAAACTCATAATGACCTTCATGTGTCCTAAAGGTTGTTTTGGGGTTATCTTCTTGCCTCATTTTGACTTGATGATATCGAAAACAAAGATCCAACTTGGTAAAGAAAATTGGTCCCTATAATTCATCTAATAATTCAAAAATGACAAGAATAGGAAACTTATCTTTAATGGACATATTTTTGAGCTCCTTATAATTTGGACAAATATGCCATGAACCTTCCTTTTACTAAACTATCACCACTAGTGAAGAGAAATCACTTTGTTTAGGTTGAATGATGCCAACCTCTAACATTTCTTGAACCATAGACTTAATCTCACTCTTTTGTGCATATGGGTACATGTAAGGTCTAATGTTAGGTGGTATAGTTCTTGGTTGAAAATGAATACCATGGTCACGATCTTGAGCAGGTGGAAGACCCTTAAGCATATCTCCAAATATTTTTGTTCTAAGACTTTTGCGACCATTGTTTTGATCAGAAAGTTTTTTCGGATTCATCGCATAGGTTTTTGATTTTCAACGTTTTGGACCAAACCAGTGTGGTCCATCATCAAGAAAATTATAATGAGATATGAAGGAAAAAAGATATAACAAGTGTAAATAAATACTTGAAAAGTTGTTTATGAAGAGCCAACATATGAAATCAGGAAAAATTATATTTGTTTGTTTATTAATTATATTTGTTTGTTTATTAATTATTTATTAAGAGTCGACTTATTAGAATGAAATTAAAAAATAAAGAATATAAGACTTACAAAAAAAATTTAATTAATATCTTGAATTATTCATATTGGTTAGTGTTGGGATCCAATTTTGACTAATTTTCCATCCATCATCTCTGTTTAGATTGTTAGGTTGTTTTTCAATTTCGATTGCTTCTCTGAATTTCCTATTGTGATAGTGATCTATCTTGGCAAGAATTTTGGCGTCTTCAATACAAATGTGATGTTTAGTTTTATCTGAATGTTCTGCCAGAGCTGAGGGATGAGTGCAATTGTGTTTGATGTTAGTGTCATGTTCTTGAATCCTAATTTTAAAGGAATGACCTATTTCTCCTATGTATTGTTTACCACACGAGCATGGGATCATATAGACACCTTTTTGCTCGATGGGGAACATAGTCTTTGACTGACCTAAGGGAATTCCTAATGGTGTTTAAGGGTTTGAAAGTTGCCCCTATGTTTTTCTTCTTTAAAATCCTAGCAAACTTGTCTGTTGTCCCTTGTATGTAGGGTAAGAAAACTTTGGACACATCATTATTTGTTTGTTCTTTATTCCTAGGTGTTTTAGTGGCATTTTGAAAAGCTTTCATCACCTGATGTTTTTTATAGCCATTATCTTTAAAAACATTGAGGAGGTGATTTTTCTCTTCGTTAAGGTGTTCATCATCAGAAATTATGAAGGCTCTAGTGGCTAAGGTGTTGAGAACACCTAGTTTTTGGGAGGGGTGATGATGGGAATTGGCATGAAGATATTGTTCGGTGTGATTTTTCTTCCTATAAACTTGGTTGGATAAGCATCCATCAGGTCTTTTTGTGACCTTGACATCTAGAAAAAGTAGACTGCCATTATTTTCAACCTCCATAGTGAGTTTCATGTGATCGGATTGTTTATTAAGGTGAGTCACAAATTCATATAATTTATCACAACCATGGGGCCAAATGACAAAGGTGTCATCAACAAACCTATTCCAGTATTTAGGTTTGAAGGGTGAGGAGATAAGGGCATTGTTTTCCAAATCCTCCATGAATAAATTGGCTATGATGGGAGAGAGGGGGGATCCCATAGCAACCCCACAGGTTTGTTCATAAACGTCGCCTTGGAAACGTCAAAACGTTGAAAATCAAATATCTCCAAATACCTTGGAATGAGTGTTGACAATGTTTTGGAGATACGCATGAATAGAGAGTCTAGATGTTTGAACATCTAGTGAGCACAACTATGCAATTACACCATGGTGTCTTTTTTTAAGAAATTTTGTCATGTTGTAAGAGCTTATCACTTTAGAGGGATTCCCTTGGATACCCATGATTTCAATTCCCTTTCCTTACAAGGAAAATACCATGAAAAGTTTCTAAAAATTAAGAGAAATTGTTCCCAATGAATGTAACCATTGGACCCTTAATATTGTTGGACACACCTACCACACTTAGAGGGGGGGTGAATGAGTGTGGGGCTCTTTTTCCCAAAACTTCCCACTTTACATAAAACTCCTTAGTTAACATTCAACATTTATTCATTACCCATTGCTGTCATTTATAACCAGTTAGATGTGAACATATATCAGCAATATATCATCAACAAGTCATCATCACAAGGAACACAAATGACACAAGATGTATGCACAATTTTTCTTTTTATTATTGACAATAATCTGGGGGTTTATCAGCAACAACTGAATAGAGTACAACTCTACAAGATCACCAAATCTATAATGCAAGACTCGGCTTACACCCTCAACACCAACTGAGATGAGGCAACAATCCTCAACATATATCAATCTATCAACGGGTACGCGACCTATCAGCAGTGTAGCCCACGTGTGCACATGCTCTGGCTCACTACAGCATGCGTATGTACGCGTCCAGTGTATACAACATCATGTGTATACCTTCTGAGTTGTTTAGGGTTTATCCTTTAATATCAACTCAGATCGTCTACAACCAATATATCATTATGTTCTATCTCTAACTGTCCAATCTAACCACCAACCAGTCACAACATCTCCAAGCTCTCGAATATCTTTCTCATGCTCCACAATAGATCAATATGAATGCTATCTCAAACATGTATAAGCATCTAGTATACCATAGCAATCATGTCACCACTGAATCACAAGAGTATTGATCACTCCATCAACCAAACTAAACCACATCATAGAAGTCATACTAAGAATTCCCTAAGCATTCCCATCACATCAAACAATAGTATGCATATAGACAATAATGTAATCATACCAGTGTCTTAGTGATAGATCTAAGGCCATAGAATGAAGATCTGGAACCTGCCTAATCATCGAAGAGCTTGGCACAGCCTCAAACACAAGTCTTCACCATTCTATCCACCATACGCTCTCTGTCCTCATATAGCCCGCGTACATACTCACCCTATACACATTCATCCCACGTATACCTCAATGTATACACACCCTATACATAGACAGGCCGCGTATGCATCAGAAAATGGGGTTTCTGAAGTTCTGAGAAATTTTCCGTCAAGATATCCGGCATTGTCGAAAATTTGATGCGTCCATGAGATCCTCCTCTTGCTCTCTTCCTCATAATATATCTTAAATCACACCAATAAGATGCTCTCACAAGAAGCTCTCCATCAATACTCCAAAAGATATTCACAAGAATCTCTCCATTGATCCACAAAAAGGATGACCTACAAGAGACCATAGCTATATTATTTATACTTTCATCCTTTAGGTCACTTAACCCATTTTTAGGTTACTTAACCCATTTCTAGGTCACTTAACCTATTTTCCTTATTTTTAGGGTTAATCACTTTCCATGAATAGAAAGTTCTCCAATACTTTATCATTTAAATATTCCTTCTTGATTTTTTCACTTCTCTTTATTATATAAATAATCCACCTTGACTTTGTCACTTTACTTTATCATTTAAATAATGATTTCTTCTTTTCAAGCATTTTGACTTCTTTGGCCTTTTGGGGCTTCAATCCATCATATGGGGGTCCTCCAACTTCATAAGGCCATAACTCTCAAACCGTGAGGAGTTATGTGACATTCCACATACCACTGGAAATGGCATGACAAGCATTATCCATCTAGGATAGTTTCACCAATAACTTCATTGATCTTCATCTCATTATTCCACATACAAGTATGGGTCCTCCAACCATTCTTCTAGGATAACTCAATCCACAAAGCATCTTCCCGTGAGGGATTTCACCATAAGGAGACCACTTTGGAGTTCATAAATTTGTGCACCTTATCAATCATGATAAGACAATAATGATTCATCTTTGAATCAATTCATGACTGCATCATATACATCAACTATGCTTCATATCAATGATCCATCTTTATCAATTGGTTTCCACTTTGACATCTATCATTCTCATCAAGGACGATACATATACATTGCATCAATCATCAATCAATCTATCACTTGAAATCAATCAATGGCATCAATCAATCAAACCATTGGCATCAATAAATCACTTGACATCAATCAATCAAACCATTGGCATCAATGACAACATGATCCAACAAATACAACATTAGCACCACCCATTTTCTTTGTAATAATTGGACTATCCAATAAATACTCCCCTGTATTGAGCTTAATACTATGGAACTTCCATGAACAATTTATGATACCTCCATCTACAATCATTAATTGAAACATTATTGTTGGATATGTAAAGTAATTGATAATTTTGTCTAATTTGAAATTAATGAAGTTATGGGTATTAATATAATCAATCAACATTGTTACCTTTTTCATTTTGATATATCCTTGTATCTTGGGATTTTGAGGAGTGTTGGCCCTTGACCAAGTTTTGAGGATCCTTGGTCATTTTTTACCATTTTGGGACTTCGATGGGCTGTCGAAGGCGGAGCACAAGTCGAAGCGGAGATCGCGGGATCTCAACACATTTTTAGGGATTTTTGGGTTTTGGGCTTATGTAATGGGTATGGGGATGTCGACCCATGGGTTTACCCATGCTTAGGCCTATTTTGTAATGTATAAATAGAATTCTAGGCAATGTAAGAAGTAGTGAGTAGTGAATAGTCAGTGCGAGTCATTGTTGCTAAGTGCAAAAGTAGATCTGTGTGATTTGGCTTTGTGTGCACTGTGTGAGACTTGCAAGGTCGAGTGAAAGTGACTCTAAAATATTGTGTAAGGATCTGTGCCTATATCTACTCGGGGAAGGAGGATCGGGCGAGGTGCGCAGATCTCCTGTCCTCTGTGGAGTTGATTTGGAGGCTTTGTGCATGTAAGAAGATTGAAAGAAGCTAATAAAGAAGACGAAGAGTTGGTGGATGTAGCCCCAGGGAGGGGGTGAACCACGTATATTTTGTGTTATGAATGCTTTGTGCTTTATGATTGCTCTCTTGTTTATATGCTTAGTGCCTTGTTAGATGATAGATGAATCTGATTTGATAACTTAGTGCTAAATAATGTGAATGAATGCTAGATTTGATCTCTGTTGGTATGCTTAGTGCTTGAATCTATTGGATCTGTGTGAATGTTGTGTTGATCTGTTGTTAAGGTTTAGCTATGCTGTGAACTAAAGCTGAATATTAACAAACTGTAATTATTAAGTGCTCTGTTGAGGTGTTACAATCACAGATATGTGTTCCAGCTAAGGTTGCAGACATCTGAGTCCTACAGCCACCCCTACCTCTACCTCAGGTGAGACTTCATCTGCTTCGCAGGTGTTGTCGAAAGGGTCGATAGTTAGGGTTTTGTTGGTGCATTGTTGTTAGCATTGAACCTCGGGTCTACCCCTGTGCCAACTAATGGTTCCGTTGTTGTTGGCCCTTGACCAAGTTTTGAGGATCCTTGGTCATTTTTTACCATTTTGGGACTTCGACAGGCTGTCGAAGGCGGAGCGCAAGTAGAAGTGGAGATCGCGGGATCTCAGGCCCTTTTTAGGGATTTTTGGGTTTTGGGATTATGTAATGGGTATGGGGATGTCATTCCATGGGTTTACCCATGGTTAGGTCTATTTTGTAATGTATAAATAGAAGTCTAGGCGATGTAAGAAGTAGTGAGTAGTGACTAGTAGTGACTAGTCAGTGCAAGCCATTGTTGCTAAGTGAAAAAGTAGATTTGTGTGATTTGGATTTGTGCGCACTGTGTGAGACTTGCAAGCCTGAGTGCAAGCGACTGTAAAATATTGTGTAAGGCTCTGTGCCTAGATCTACTCGAGGAAGGAGGATCAGGCAAGGTGCGTGTTGGGTCGCCAAAGTACCATCTTTTTACCAACCTTTCACTTCACATTCAATTCACTTTCACTTCACTTTTAACCATATTCCGCTTTCCCATACCCTTACATTAAACCATTTTCATGATTACATGGGTTTTATACATATTATTTTCCAATGCGTCTATTTTAGTGTTTTTGAGTGAATTTATGATTAAATATTGGAAAAATAACATGTTTACACTTATATATGAAAGTGGGATGAGTTTCATGATGTTTATAGGTGTATTTGAAGACTCCAACCAAGTCAAACTTGACCATAAAGCCTCAAATTCGAATCCTCTTCAACCCCTTGAAGATTTGATGAAGATTTGGAGATTTACTCAAGTATCTTAGAGGGAGATTAATCATGTAAGAGAGATTTGTGAGAGGATTTGTAGAGATATCACTTGATAGATGTGAGCACATGGTTGTAACCAAATGAGACATTTGTGGATCTAGGAGAGATTTTTGGATCTAAGTTATCTTAAATTTTTGTATAAATAGGAGTGCCTCTTCTATTTCAAAGGGGGGGAGGACTCCTAGAGCATTGTGTCCAACTTATGATGGAATAAGAATCAAGCTTTATTTTCACATCAGTGTCCATTCTCTAGTTTAGATTTAGAATGCTTTAGTTTGTGTTACTTTGTTCTTGGGAGAATTGAGCTCACTCCAAATAGATCATAGTAGCATTTTCTTCTTGTTCTAATGCTTTGAATAGGTTTATATGCTTTATTGTTTTTATTAGAATTATTTGATGATCTTGATTGTTGATAGGTTATTTGAAACATTACGAGAAGACCTCATGTAAG
>JASDQU010737049.1:298496-309844 GCA_032191745.1 Picea mariana | reverse complement strand
GAAAGGGCATGATGTATACTATCCATCCATGGATGTTGTATCTTCATTTTCATTTTCCTTCATGTCCAAATAACTTCATCAATATTCTGGTCCAAAACCCATGACTAGGGTTGACATCAATGACAACAACCAATCTTCCAACAGAATACAATGACAAACGACAACTCTTTGTTAAATCAAAGCATGTCTACACTGACTTGAACCACAAAGGATAGAAGTGTAGGAAAAAACATTTTCTTTGGGCACTCCCAAATGTGCAAAATGTTCCTCCACCAAATGATGCTCCATGTGCACAACATGATGGATAAATTTCCCAACTCAATAGAACAATCAGACAAATACAAAACAAGATAATTCGATTGAAGAGAAATGATGAAAAAAGTCCCAAACAAAAATACCGGGACACTGGAGTTCCCTCATATAGTTTCAGAGAATGTCCTAAAAGAAATCAGAACATTGATGATCCTATTCTCTTGCCCAGGGCCTCTTGAATTCACAACCTCAATGTTGTAGTAATGAAGGACAATTATGATGAATTTCCCAGAGAAGATGACCAGTTCCTAGAACCTCAAGACGCAAGTAATGAGGAATCTTCCATAATCTTAGAATCCATGGAAATGGATAATGATACACTACCATTTACAAAATAAGATTGGATGGAAAAAGAAGAATATTTGGATAAATAATAGCATCATCAAGAGATCGTGGTCCAAACTATGGAACAATTGAATACGTTCAAGGAGGAAAATTCAAATCCTCCACAAATAGATAAATCCAAAGGATTTATAAACGGACCAACAAGTCCTTCCGCATCAAGAACTGTTCCTTCTCAAATAAATCCCAGAAACATGACTTTTATCTCTCAGAGGACTAGTTAAATGGAAATCTCTACAAGGATGATCTACAATGTTGTCGATGACTTAACGAAGTTACAAATCACTCTTCCATTCTTGGAAGTGGTCAAAATACCTCAACAAAAAGAGAACTTAAAGTGCTAGGAATTGAAGACCAACATGATACAAGAGTAGATCGCTGTCATGAATACTCAACGACAACACATTGCTCCATTTATGAGACCATGAGGTAAAATTCCTCATTTATTTATATCTTTGGAAACACTTGAGTTGATATTGCATAATTGCATAGTGGATAGTGGAGCTACGAATAATATCACATCTCTTTCTATAATGGAGGTTGTTGGTTTGGAGTGCACCAAATATTATAAGCTTGGTGAAAGTATATATGCAATTGATTTAAGAAAAGTACCAACATATAGAGAAATTAAGGACTTTTGTGCGTTGATAAGTTTTACACTACATATTAAGACAATGTTTACCATAATAGTGGTTGATTTACCAACATTTTATGGTGTTATTCTTGGAAGAAAATGGTGTTTTCCTTGGGATGTTATATAATGAATGACGAAAGTTGCATGATTCTCCCAAAAAAACAAGGAGGTCTTGCCAAAGTGCTCCGCGAACAAAGGAGTCATGTTTCCTTCAAGAAGAAAGAAATTGAGGTAATGGAGAATCACATTGATTACGGTCTTGTAAATTATGCCATTTTTCGTAAAGAAGACATAGAGGTTAAAAAATGACAACCCTCAATTTAAATTATTCTAGAATTTTTTTTTTAATGGTGCCTCCTCTAAATTTGGAGTTGGAGAAAGTGTGGTGTTTAAAATACTTTAATGAGTACTGTATCATCATGCATTTAGATTGCAATTTTGAATGTAAAAACAATGAAGTGGACCACAAAGCATTCGTACAAGGGTTGACACTTACTCACCAAATGGCAATAACTGACCTTGTAGTAATGGGAGACTTTGAGCCAGTGGTTAATCAAGTCTGGAAAATGTATAGTATCAAGAAGGAATGATTGAAGGCTTATGCAGGGAGGGTTTGGGACCTCATTCAAATATTCAATTATTTTAACATAATATTCGTATCAAGAGAAAAAAACCAGAAGGTTGATTCACTTGCAGTTTCAACATCACATTTCAATCTTGATTTGACCTTAGTCGATGATTCGTTTTGGGTCAATATGATTTTTCGTCCTTCAGTACCAAATAATTAGGAATTTTGACAAGTTTTTGAAAATGAAGAACATATTGCTAAATTCATTATGGAGGCATAGATAATGAGCCAAAACTATGAAAAAGACGACGCCTCAGAAAAACCCGAGTATTATGATAAGTTATAATTCCTGAAACAAAGAAATCATTTGCATTTAAAAGGCCCAGTCCTCATGGAGTCTCTTTTTACCAGATATGATCAAGTATATAAGGCTAAACCAAGTGAAGAACCTTCACTTAGGAAGGTCCAAGATACCTATAAAGTTAATATTGGAACTCAAGAAATATTGAAGCTTTTAAATTTGGATAAGACTTGTAACAACGCTGAGGTTGAACAATACATTAAGCTGTTCAAAGAATTTCAATATATATTTGCATAGATGTACATTGATATTAAAGAATATGATAAAAACATAATTCGACATGTCATATCACTAAAAGAGGGCATCAAACTTGTCAGGCAGAAGCCAAGGGTGATTAATCCTAAATTGAAGCCTCTGGTCGAATTAGAGTTTGAAAAGACGGAAAAGGCTGGGATTATTTTTTCAGTTAAACATTCATAATGGATCTTGAACTCGATGGTTGTTAGAAAGAATATTGGATATATCCACTTGCGTGTTGACTTTGGGATCTTAAACGAGCATCGCTAAATCATAATTATCCTTTTCCAAACATGGAAATGTTGTTACAACAAGTAACTGGTTTTGTGGTAATGTCTATGATGGATGGATTTTCAAGGTACAATCAAGTACTCATAGTAGTTGATGATAGGCATAAAACAACTTTTACAACACCTTGGGGAACATACGCCTATGTTCGACTTCCCTTTGGGATAATGAATGCTGGTGCTACTTTCCAAAGAGCCATGGATCATGCATTCAATGATATATTAGGAAAAACAATGGAAGATTATCCGAATGATCTGATAGTTTATTTAAAACTAAGAGAACTACATTTTAACATCTCAATGAAGTTTTTGAACGATGTATATTATACGACATATCCCTCAACCCCAATAAATCTCTGTTTTCAATTTCAAAAGGAAAATTATTGGATCACATTGTAGGTAAAGATGGTATATACATAGATCCAGAAAGAATCAAAGCCATAGTCGAATTGAAGCCTCCTACAAGTTGAAAAGTTGTAGTCCTTTTTCGAAAAAAATAATTTTTGTTACAAGATTTGTTTCAGATTATGCTTCAATTGCTAAGCCAATAAATAAGTTATTGAAGAAAGATCAGGTTTTTGAATGGATTGACGAAGCACAAAAAACCTTTTCAAATATAAAGTCAACAATTTCCACTGCTCGAGTTCTGGTTAACTTTGATTTTGAAAAGGATTTCATTTATATTATTTTGCTTTATAGGAAACTATTGCTGCTTTATTGATCCAAAGGAAGGACAAAAATGAAGAACATTCAATTTCTTTCAAGATTAAAGGTTTACAAGAATATGAATTGAAATATTCACCTATGAAAAAGAAAACCTTTGCCTTGGTCAAAGTTGTCTCTTATTTCAGAACCTATGTGATAACTTCATGTGTAATTTCTTATGTATTATATCCACCTATTAAAATGATGTTATTTCAAAATCTTAGAGAAGGAAGATGGGAAAATTGGTTGACCAAATTGCAAGAATTTAACATAGAAATAAAACCACTAAAAGCTGTCAGAGGTCAAGGATTGTGTAAGTTGATTGGTGAAATTGAAGCGATAAACATTGATCCTTCCAGTATGAACAAAAATCTTTCTAAGATGAAACGATGGAAAAATTTGAATGGTATAAGGATATTATTTTTTATCTAAAATCTGGATAGTTTCCTATTAGGATGTTTGCAAAAGAAAGAAGACCATTAAAATGAAATCAAATTATTTTGTACTGATTTTTGAAATTTTATTTCGAAGAAATTTTGATGACATGTTGCTGAGATGTCTCAACCATTCAAAGTCTGCTGAAATTTTGAAGGAAATGCATGAAGGTGTTCAGTAGTACATTTGACACATTTTACGATGATGTTTCGATGCCCTTCTGATGGATTTCTGTGTGACTTCCAACAAACCCAATTCCAGTTCTTATTCGAACCCCTTTCATCACACTCTCGACGATAATATCAATATGTCAGACATCCGACATAACAAAATGCCACATGGCAGCTGTGAAGAGATTTTTCCAAATAGATGTTCATCACACATAATCGTCGCAATAACGACAATCATAGAACTATTGGGCGTGTGGCGCATTGGTTTTCCATGTGGAATTTTCCAAGAGACCGTCATCAACCAAGTCACCGTCGATTGTTACTGTGACACAGAAACACGTAAGTACTGTCGGAAATCCGATGCAGACACCATTGAAATTGTGACTTTATGGCCGACGACCTACGCTAGTGTGGCGAATCTCTAGAGGGCCTGGTCCATCGATGTTCCAACGATATGGCGTGACAGATTCTTCAGATTGACGACATCATGGTGGGAAACTTCCATTGTAGTGTCGACGCATGAGAGCTCCAAGTCTTGTCGAAAATGGGACGGATGGATGTAAATCGTCCATTGGAAAACCGACGCGCATTTGACTAAGAACCTCGGTGTCATAAGTTCGATGCCAGTGTAATAAAGTCAAAAAAATTCAAATTGCATTGGACATAAGGAGTAGATAGATGTGTTAGATTAATAAGTCGAAGAGGTTGAGCTAGATGTAGATGAAAATGTTCTCGATATATGATGATATAAACAATTAGAATTAGGGTTTTTATTGTTTCATAAAACCCTAATTCAATATTGTTAGAGACTCCACATCTAAAAATATACAGTCACATTTAAGAATTACATTTTTTTCTTTTAAACTGTAATTTATGCCCTTCTGTAGAAATGCATGCTAGGATTCACAAAAATGCATGCCAGACTTCACAAAAATGCACGCCTAGGTATTAACACACCTGAAATTTGAGTGATTCAAGTTTTTGAGGGTGTATTAGATAATTTTACACCTGTCTACATATTTATATTTACATTTACAAACATAAAAGTGACTGTTGTGTAAAAGAGACAAATTCTACCTTGTAAATTGTAAGACCAAAACAATAGAAAGTGAGCTAATGGAAATGCACTCCCATGTTTCTATATAGATACAAATTTAGTTATCTAAGTTTTGGGGTGAAGTTAATAATATTATGAATCTATCTATATCATCCAAAGTGCATTTTGAAATGAAAAATGACTTCCACCTAGGACCGAAATTCAAGACCTTTTGTAAAATGGAGGGTCAAAATAGATCACTACTACATATGGGGTCAATATTCGACAAAACCTTTCGATGATAAGGATAAAATTGATCGTACCATCACAAGTTACGACATGATTATTAAAATTTTAATCTTTTTTTTTGGGCTTCCCTATGAACGTCGTACTTGTGACAAACCTCTATATCTGTCAATCTTGTGACGATGATGAGTCGATATATTGACGAACCTAGACAATGGCAACTACCCATTTGAAAACGGTTTAACGGTCATTGACTTGGTCAACTTTTCCATAGTCAACGTTCGTCGGAAGACCGACGACGATGAGCGATTTCGACTATTTTGTTGTAGGTACGATGATTATAAAATCTTTTTATGCTTATTGTTCATTTCATGAATTATTAGTCTTTTTTCTATGTGCTACTTGTCTCAGATCCAATTCTTGAGTTGCATAGCTCGAGTTTTGTACTATGAAGGCTACAAATTTTTAATATTACTTTGTCTCCTTTTTAAATGCCCACATTGGATCCCTAACCCTTAGACTTGTTAAGTTTTGTCTCAAGCACAAGGTTTAATTCATTTTCTGTTTAGCATTACTTGAATCATACACAATGACTGCAACAACAATAACTAGCTGTAGTAAACCAAGATCACAAGAATAATAACCATGCACAATAACACAATAAATTTCTCGGGAAACCCTTCTACACAAGGGAAGAAAACCCAACAATGCTTTGCTATATTCTCAAGAGAAGATCCCCCATCCACCACCAAACCTAACACACAAAAGGGTTCTGCTAGCTCTTAGAAAAGTGTGAGCTGCGGTTCTCATAATTTTAGACCTCAACTTCTGAAATAATGAGATGACACAATGATGAGTGTGTAATCCTCAATGAGGATCAACCTTTATTTATACAAAACTTATCACATCAAATGATGTGTCTATTGGCACAATAGGGATGACCTATACAAATTAATAATATAATAAACATAATTAATAATTACACAATATTAATTATCTTTCCATGGTGGGGACGACTTGTACCCTTTACATCATAATTAGAGTTAAGTAAATCTTACACTTAGAAAATATAGCAAGGGATCCACACGTTCACTAGTGCTCAACCACTAGGGACACATCCACCTATGCTCAGCCACAAGGACATCATACTCAACAAAATCATCTGGAGTACCACATCGTCTCAACTCTCTCACAGAGGAGAACGATACACCCATCACATGGGAACACCCAATCACATGGGAACACCCAATCACTGGGGGATGAATCAAATGTCTAGAGGAGAACGATGCCCCAACCACTAGGGAACGACTCAACTCTCACACAGAGGAGAAGGATGCCCCATCACGTGGGTATGCCCAACATTGGTCTCCCTCTCAGGTCGACTCAACTTAGTATCAAAGGAGAATGTATCCTGGAGGATGTCTCATGATGCTGCAATCATCAACACTCCCTCTAAGCTAGGGAGGTATTCTCCACCAGGCCAAGTCTCTCACGGAGGTACTCGAACTTCATCCTAGAAAGCAGTTTGGTGAAGATGTCTACAATCTGCTCATGTGTAGGAAGGTACTGTACGTGTACTGATTTCCTCTGCACCATTTCTCTGTTATAATGATATTTTATCTCAATGTGTTTTGATTTATCATGAAACACATGATTCTCAGAGAGCTTCACACAACTCTGGTTATCATAATGAATAATGGTAGAATCCATCTCATGATCGAATAAGTCTGCAAGGAGCTTGCGAAACCACATTTTTTTGCAGACTGCCACACTCAACACTACATACTCTACTTCTGCGGCACTCAAAGCCAAAGAGATCTATTTCCCCTTGCACCAGGAAACCATGGTAGACCCCAATGTAAAACAACAATCAAATGTGCTCTTTCGGTCCACTGCGCTCCCTGCCCAATCTGCATTGGCATATCCCTACAATCTCATGTCTACACTGGAAGCATATCTTAGGCCATATCCAACTGTGCCTCATAGATATCTCAATACATGCTTTGCTGCTATCTAGTGAGTCTGTCTTGGTCATCTATCACGAATCCCTCTGGCTGCTCGATGTAAATTTCTTCCTCAATCTTACCATTGAGAAAGGCTGTATTTACATCCATCTGATGGAGTTTCCAACCCACAGATGTGGCTAGTGAAATGATAGTATGGATGGAAGTGTCTCAGGATACTGGAGCAAATGTCTCCTCATAATCAATTCCCTCCACCTGTGAGAATCCTCTGGCTACAAATCTCGCTTTGTATTTCTCGACACTTCCATCAACTGCATGCTTGATCTTATAGATCCACTTGGAAGTCACTAGAGACTTTTCTTCTAGTCTGAGAACAATATCCCATACATCATTCTTCATGATGGATTGATACTCTTCTGTCATGGCATCTTTCCATACTCGCTGACCTGCTGCTTTTCCATGACAAGAAGGCTCAGTATCAATGATGTGCCTCATGGATGAAACATAGCTCGAAAATCTCTTTGGTTTCTTTCTCTCTCGAAATGTGCCTCGAGGAGTTGCATGTCCCTCTGCCTCCTGCAGAGTTTGTCGAGCCCAGGCATTCCTTTTATGGCCTACTGCAATGTCTCTGGGAACATCAACTAGAGAAACTAGATCAACTGGAACAACTAGATCGACTGGAACAATGGTCCTCTCCCTCTGAACTGCTGAAGGGGGAGAAGGTACTGTCTCTTCCTTCTTCTCAAATAGTTTGACCCCCTTTGAGTCAAGTGACTCCCTCTGAATTCTAAAGGATAAACATCTTCCTTTTCCAGTGTTGTTAACCCAGAGACATCCCATGTCTTCTCAGGTCCTCTACTGCTTCTACAGAACTTTGGTGGCCTCCCATAATAGGATAATAATCAAGATGACCTCCCATAGGGATAACAATCAAAATGGCCTTGTGTATTAGGATAACAACCAATCAAGAAAAATACACTCCTATACCAAGGATACTGGTCCAAGTCATGAGGGCTCCCACACCAGGGATAATACCATTCATTATCAAAATGCAAGCAACTACAAAGTAATGGAATCAAATAAGGAACGTAGCACAAGACTTACCTTAGTCTTCAATCATGCTAAATCTTGCTTTCGATCCTCCTGAGAAAGTTGAGATAGAGAAGAACTCCTCGTCGTTATTGCTTGTATTCCTTGACTTTTATTGAGGTGGCTAATGTTACTTTCTTTTCACATTACTAAATACAAGTCTAGTCTCCTTGAATAATGTGCACTTATAGAACACACTCAAAAGTCACATCAAGGATCATTCTTGAAATATATAACGTACCTCTCACATCAACTGTCTTCAAGGTTTCATCATTTTGGACAATACTTCATGTTTTGATAATTTTGCAAATGTGTCATCTATCACATCATCTTCATAGCTCACCAAGAATTATCACCTGATCTAGTATCTTCACATCTCACTTTGGAGTACATCCATTGGTAAACTGGAGCACACCCATAATTAAAATACAACCTTTTATAATGTGCTCTTTCTCCTTTACTATATGATAGAACACTATTTGTAATAAGTTCCCACACCATATACATAGCTGTAATATACCATAGAAAGAGACCACAACCTTGGCCGGGTTTGACCTTAGATATTGTGCCCCATTGTCTCAGAGTTTGTATTAAAAGAAAATCCTCAGGAGACTCGGCCTATTTTCTCTCAGGTCACCTCAGAATTAGTCCCCAAATCAACTTCAAAAATTACCTTACTTATGCATCAAATTTTCTACTTCCGTGCCTTAGATCTATCACTAAATTGGCCTCAGAATTGTTATAAATTTTCTGGAATTATATCTTAGAAAATTACCTTTTTCTGCCTCAGAAATCTTGCTGTCATGGTTTTAATTTTGCCGTAGAATAGGCTCAAAACAGATCTTGAGATTTGGCCTAGAATGCCTCTTAAAACCACTTAGTGCTGCCATGGTTTTGTCATAAAATTTTGTCACACATTCAACCTTGAATATGCCTTAGGGCTTGCCTTAGATATCCTTAAAAATTTATCTGCAATTCTGTTTTGGATTTGCGGTTTTTAGGTTCTGTGGTAGGGGTTCTTCTAGTTGCGACAACCTCAACTAGGTCTGCTGTCATGGCTGGGATTTCTCCCCAATATTGCGGCTACCCTATCTTTGGACAACCGGTTGTTTAGGGTCTTCTGCGGAAACCCTAGAGGGGTACGACCAAGTCTGTAGCCAACTTAACCTCACCAAATACTTTTTAAAAGAGGTTCGGCCTCAGTCTTCGCCACTGAAATTTAAGGAGAGTTCCAACCTTCTTTAATACCAGGGGAAAGGGTTTTTATAATCCCTCAACCTCCACGACCTTCCTTCAAACTTGTGCAATGTTCGTCTTCAGGACCCGCTCTGATACCATGTTAGTTTTGGCTCAAGCATGAGGTTTATTTCATTTTATGTTTAGCATTACTTGAACCATACACAATGACTGCAACAACAATAAGTAGCTGTAGTAAACCAAGATCACAAGAAGAATAACCATGCACAAGAACACAAGAAATATCTTGGGAAACCCTTCTACACAAGGGAAGAAAACCCATCAATCCTTTGCTATATTCTCAAGAGAATATCCCCCATCCACCACCAAACCTAGCACACAAAAGGGTGCTGCTAGCTCTTAGAAAAGCATGAGCTGCAGTTCTCATAATTTCAGACCTCAACTTCTAAAATCATGAGATGACACAATGATGAGTGTGTAATCCTCAATGGGGATTCACCTTTATTTATACAAAACTTATCACATCAAATGATTCGTCTATTGGCACAATAGGACCGACCTGTACAACATAATAATATAATACATATAATTAATAATTACACAATATTAATTATCTTTTCATGGTGGGCCCGACTTGTACCCTTTACATCATAATTAGGGTTACAAGTAAATCTTACACCTAGACAATATAGCAAGGGATCCACACGTCCACTAGTGCTCAACCACTAGGGACATGTCCACCTGTGCTCAACCACATGGACGCCATACTCAACAAAATCATCTGGAGTACCACATCGTTTCAACTCTCTCACAGAGGAGAACGATACACCCATCACATGGTCACACCCAACCTCTGGGGGACGACTCAACTCTCTAGAGGAGAACGATGCACCAACCATTGGGGGATGAATAAACTCTCACACAGAGGAGAACGATGCCCCATCACGTGGGTATGGCCAACACTGGGCTCCCTCTCAGGCCGACTCAACTTAGTATCAGAGGAGAACATATCCTGGAGGATGTCTCATGACGTTGCAATCATCAACAAGAGCCTCTTTTATTTGGGGACACAAATTGTTTCCTAGGAAATAGGTATGAACATGTCTACTCAATTCCATTTAATTACTATACAATTTGTCTTGGTCTAGTTCTCTTTTATTGTTTGATTTTATTACTTGCTTATAGTGAAGCTTTGGAACTTATGTGGTAAAGATGTATAGTTTTGATTTCTTGATTAATTGTTGACTACTATTATAAACCTAATAAATATATGAAGAAAATGGCTTAATTCTCTAGTACATATGGGGTCAATATTCGATGACATTTGTATCGTAAGAATATATTCGTATATTGTACTTCTATTGCTTCAAACAAAGTTACCGACTTAACAAGAACCGTGACCTCAAAACGAGAACTCTAGCCCTTAAAACCCGTATTTTTGCATAAAAAACATGAAAATCAACCCCCAAATCAAAAAGTGGTGCTATTGGTAGCACCATTTTTTCTAAGGGGGTTAAAATTACAACATTTTTTAAGCATGGCCTTCAAAAATCATATAGTTGCTAAGAAAAACCTTAAAAACGACACCTAAATAAAAAAAATGATCCTACCTAAAACAAAATGTTTTTTTTTTAAACATTAAAATCAAAGCTTTTTACTACCTAATTGAAATGTTGGCATTGACAACAAATCCCTACACAAATAAACAACCCAAAATTGGACACCAAATGTTCACTTGAAAATTTATTTCAAACTTTTTTTTTTT
>JASDQU010737049.1:273314-297268 GCA_032191745.1 Picea mariana | reverse complement strand
TATATATATATATGAATCATTAAGAAACCTTTAAAACTTAAAAAAATTTAAATTAAAAAACAAAAACAAAAAATACTAAATGAAATTCAATAAAAAAAAAATAAAAAATAAAAAACTATTCAACAAATATTAAAAAATTGCAAACTAAAACTTTAAAATTAAAATAAAAAACAAAAAACAAAAAACTTCAAAAATATATATTTTAAAAACAATATTTTATAAAAACAAATCAATTTTAACATAATCAATAACAAAATAACAAAAATAATATTTTAAAATCAATTATAAAAGAAAACTTAATAAAATAGAAAACTGTTTTAATGATGATGATGATGATGATGATTAACGTCCATTAATATATAATTGGTCTATCAGACCTTAAGAGGGTAAGTGGTTACTTGCGATTCTTTAGAATTTTGTTTATGTGCTCGAAAAACATTAAGAGAAGCTTCCCAAGATCACCATACTTTTGTTGAGTTAAGATGTTAGGAAGGTTGGTAGTGTGACAAATATTTTGAAAATGAGATCTAATATGGGTATAGGGTGGACAATATAAGAGAACGTGCTTTTCAGCTTCAACCTTCTTAGTGTCACAAAGGTGACACACTCTTTCATCCCATTGCGTTTTAGGAATTGACCAACGCCCAATTTCACTATGGAGCTCGTGAGAATTTGTTCTTATCTTAGCAATGCTTATTTTTTTCTTTACACTTGGCAAAACAAATAGATAATTTTGATCTTCTAGATTAGGGTTGATTACATCCTTATAATACCTTAATTTTATTTTTTCCTCTAACTCTTTATCACACCACATTTTCTCCTTAAATTTTGATTTGACATTTTTTTTAATAGTATCTTTATTCTGCAAAATGGTGTCTTCCATGATTCCCTAATAGTTTAGCCAAGAACGAACATCTTTATGCCATCCTTGCTTGAGTCGATGGTGGTTATGACTCGATTTTGAAGCAATTTTAGGAAGCCTCTTGTCTTCCATGTTGTTTAACTTGTTCTTATACATTAGTTATCTAGTCATAGCCATGCTCTCAATGGGGGAGAGGCTTGTTTCTAAGAGGAGGATGTGATAGGTTGTATTTCCTTTAATTTTGAGATTATGGGTTATAAAATTATTTTGTGTTTGCTCTATCTTTCTCCAGGTTTCCCGAGAGATACTACAGCCCCATACTTCACATCCATAAATAATAACATGTGTAACAAGAGTCTCAAAGAGGAGTTTCTTCTTATCCCAACTCCAAAGATCCGTTGATTTACAATTGTTTTCAAGCCCATAATAAGCTTTCCATCCCCTAATAATCCTTTTCTCAATGCTATAATTCCAATTGAGCTTGTGGTGAATATCAATTCCAAGATATTTGTATGAAGCCACTTCCTCCAAGTTGTTGTTGTCATATACAAAGGTATCATAAGGGATCTTATTGGATTTAATAATCACGACCTTAGTCTTATCGGTATTAACAATCATACCCATATTGGAGAAAAAATACTTGAGGATTCTTAGTTGGCTTTCAAGATCATTGGGACTCCTTTCCATAAGAACGCTATCATCAGCATAAATAAGAAGATTGATGACTATACTAGTGAGAGTAGGGCCGATACAACCTACTTTTTCCAAGCAATCTTCTAACTTGTCAATGTATATGCCAAAAAGGGTAGGGGACAAGGGACAATCTTGTTTGACTCCGATATTGCAGTTAATCTCTTTTGACCAGCCCTCATGTTTTTAAACTTATCAATAACGTTCTCATACATCCTTCTTGTAACATCCCTCAACTCGAGAGGCACGTTTATCTCTTCCAACCTATTCCAAAGGTTTTTCCTAGGAACCATGTCAAAAGCTTTTCTAAAGTCAACAAAACAACAAAAAAGATTGGTTTTAGTATTGCATAACTCCTTTACAGTGATCCTAAAGGTAACAAGATGGTCCACAGTTGAACGATATCTCTTAAACCCAGTTTGGACTTTAACTATTTTACCGTGAATTTCAAGCCAAAGTCTAATCTTCTTTTCCAAAATAATTCCTTAAAGTTTCCAGCTAAAATCAGGCTAATCATAATGGTCCTATAATTAGAGGGAATGTTTCTATCCCCATTTTTAAAATAGGAACAATGAGGCTTTGCGTCAAGGGTTTAGGGAAGCCTTGCTTGATTGCTAACTTGAAGAGCTCGTGTATATGAGGGATAAGGATTGGCCCTTCGATTTTAAAACTTTCAGCTTGGTATCCTTCAATGTCCTTAGCTTTCCCATTGGAAGCCGCTTAAGCTCGAACTCTATGTCATCTAAAGAAAAAACTTCTTCCTTTGTAGGGATAATAGGAATGGTTTCCATGGCATTAGGGAACTCGTAAAGACTTTTAAGGTAGGAATTCTAGTCCCTTAAGGGAATCCTATTATTTTCTTTAGTATTGCGTTTTAGAATTTGGCTCCAGAACTTCTTAGGATCCATCTTATATAGTTGTGAAAGTTGCTCTTTCCTTTTATTGATATATTAATTTTTTTCCTTTTAATTAAGGCTTTGTACGTATTGATCTTATCGAGTTTTAAGGACTCATTAGAAGCATCCCTAATGGATTTCCTAGAAATTTTACATTCTTTATCATACCAAGGGTTGGTCATTCTATTATTCTTTTTATAGGACACCTCGAAAGAGAACTTGTTAATGGAAGTGGAAAGGGTAGTTGTAAAATTATGATAGAGTTCTTCAATGTTGTCCTTATAAGTTAGGAGATTTAATTCACTATTTAAATCCTTTAAGAAAATGTCAGCTTTACTTTTCTCAAAGCACAAATTCCTTTGATTATCAAAATTCTCTTCAATGGCGCTCCTATGCATGGAAAAGTTAAGAGTTAGGGTTAAAGGTTTATGATCAGAGTCAGGCTCATGGTCATTTAAAAGGTCAAAAGTTGCTATTTGGTTGGAAACAAGGATATCATATATCACATAATCTACAACACTACTACCTAGCCGATGAATACAAGTCATCTGGTTGGAGTTTGGCCACTTTATTACTCCATTGCAAATTATTAGGTCTTGAGAGTTGCAGAGCTTGACCAAATTAGTACCAAACAAATTCTCAATTAGGACTTTAGAGCTTCATTTGTATCTATTAGATAAAACAAGTTCCTCATCTAGCCATAAAGGATTATGGTTGGAGTCATTACTTAAAAGAGTATCTTGTTTAATTACAGTCCTAGCATTAGAGTCTCCTAGCAAGAGGATATTACCTTCATTTTTCAAACTATAAATATATTGTTCTAAATTATTATAGGGATAATTGTTATCTAGATTGTTTTTCTTATAAAAATTCAAATTAATAAGTGAAAAATAACAAATTTCTATATACATCTTCTTAGCATCAGTATCTGAAATTTCTGTCCAAATGTACTGATTGAGAGGGTCAATCTTATGAAGTTGAATGTGAGGAGAAATGCTCTTTCTAATATAACAATCTATGCCTCCTATCCCTCTATGGTGAGATTTTTTGTTCCATGCCGACCATAAGACAAATCCTTCTATGTTAGGGACCTTAGACTCCTCATGCTCCCAAGTTTCAACTAGACAGATAATATCAATATCACTCGGGATCCAAATTATCATAGGACCTTTGCGCCATGGAAAGCCACGATAGTTCCAAAAAAGGATCCCAAGTGTCCCAAATTCCTATTTATTATATCCATGTTCTAGTCTCTATCCCTAACAATAGCTTTTCGATTTCCAATTATTGCCCATTTTCCTTCTTTCCTCGCTTCTTTTACCTTTTGAACTTCCTTCCTTAATTCAATTTGGCCTTCGGGAATGAGGTCTTCATTTATAAATATTCCTGACCCTTTTAATCTCGAAGATTTACTAAGTATGCTATATTTATGGTCATTACAACTTACTTTGACACAAATCAACCTATCTTTGTGATCAATTATTTTTCCTAGCCTCTTTGCTTCTATGAGCTAAGTTGTATCAATTTGTGATTTATTATTTAATTCTTCTTTTACTATTGATAGCGTATCCTCCTCTTGTTGTTCTTTTATACCAAAAATTATGAGGTTCAAGGCTCTTTTGTTACGCTCATGGCCCAATTCGATTAGCTTATTCATTTTCTCTTTGATGGGTTTGATATCCAATTTGTTTTCCATATTATTGAGGGTCAAATTGCTGGTTAGTTTTTCTTGTAGCTCTTTAATCCTATCTCTCAAGTTGTGATTTTCTTCAACCCCTCCTTCTTGGGTTGATTGTTTATGTTTTTCCATTTCTTGAATCCTATCCTTCATTGTCTGCAATTCACTCTTGAACCCTAAGAATCTATCCACTATTTGATTTTGAATGGTATCTTAATTTTTTTCTATCAATCATTGCCTCTAGCTCTATTCGGAGTTTGACGTCTCTTTCTTCACTCTTTTTTTCTAATGTTTCTAAGACTATTTGGATTTTGGCATCTCTCTCTTTTCTCATTTTTTCTACTGATTCCATATAATCGTACAGGATCTCTAGGGTGATTTTGGGAGGCCTCCCCCTGTTAGGCTTAGTTTTTGGAATAGGTGGTGAAGTGTTCATATTGAAAAGAAGAGAAAAAAAATGTAACAATTATTATTTTGGATTGACTTTATCTCTCAAATAAACTTTTACTTATGAAACTTAAAATAAAAAATAAATAAAAATTATTTAAATCTCTTTATGTTAATAGATTATAAATATATTTTAAATTAAAATTGAATCAAATTAATAGGTTACTCACCTTATTTCACATGTCCAATTGCTCAACCAGTTGAAGAAGCCAAAAATAATTTCCGAAAACCATAGAGAAGTTTCGAGAAACCCAGAGACCGCAGAGAAGTTCCAGAGAAACTGAGAGAAACTACAAAGATTATTCTAGGTAAAAAAGGTAAAAACCAAATAGAAGTATTATTCCCATTCAAAACTGCAGAGATTAAAATTAAGCTAAAAAATTAAAAAGAAACACAAATTGGAAAAAATTAGTACCATTAAAAACAAGAAGTTAAAAAAAAAATTAAAAACAACTTTCAAATTCAAATAACAAAAAAATTAATTAAAATTCAAAAAACAAAAAAAAAAAAGCAAAAAAATCAAAAAATAATCTACGTTAATTGGGTGCTGTGGGGGGTGTGCCCGACATTTCCCCATCCCCCACGGGCTAAGCCTTGGTCCCACAGGGCCAGGGCTTAGCTCGTGGGGGCTGGGGCAATGTTGGGCATCGCCCCCCATGGCATCCACGATGCCCAACCAGCCCACGCGCCCAGCTCCACAGGGCCAAGACTTGGCCCGTGGGGGCTGGGGCGATGATTGACACTGCCCCTAATGACACCCACGACGCCCAGCCAGCCCGCGCGCACAGGGCCAGGACTTAGCTCGTGGGGGTTGGGGCAATGCCAAGCATTGCCCCCATAACCTCCCCTAACAATATTCATTTTTAATTTAATTTTATAATTTTTTTTAATAGTTTATTTTATTATTTTGAATTTTGTTATATATATATGTTTTTTTTTTTTTTTTAATTTAATTTAATTTAATTTTAATGATTTTAAATTTATATATTATATGTGTTTTTAAAGTATTTTGTATAATTTTTTTTTTCTTTTAGGTTTTTCTAATTTTTTTTTAATATATATTTTAATTTTTTTTGGTTATTTTTATGTATGTTTTTATTTTTGTTTTTTAAATTTTATATTAAAATTTGTATGTCAATCAGTTTTTTAATATATATTTTAATTTCTTTACATCTTTTCATTTTTTCAGTTTTTTTTTAATAAATTTGGTTTTTGTTATTTATTTTATTTACTTATATATATATATATATATATATATATATTCGATTTTTAAGTTTTTTCTTTCTTTTTAAGTTTTCATTTTTCCTTTGTTTTTTTGGTTTTGCCTTTCATTTTATGTTTTTATTTATTTTTTAATTTTATTTTTTAATTTTCTTTTATAATATTTTAAGTTAAAAAATAAAAGTTTCTAATTATTTGTTTTTTTAATAGTTTATTTAGTTTTTAACTTTCTTTTAAAAAACAAATTTGGGTCAGATTTTTTCTTTAAGAAATCGTATATATTTATATATTTGATTTTTCTTTAAGAAATCGTATATATTTATATATTTGATTTTTGGATTTTTTTTAAATTTTATTTTATAATATTTTAAGTTAAAAAATAAAAGTTTCTAATTATTTGTTTTTTTTATAGTTTATTTAGTTTTTAACTTTCTTTTAAAAAACAAATTTGGGTCAGATTTTGTCTTTCAGAAATCGTATATATTTATATATTCGATTTTTGAGTTTTTCCTTTTTTTTTAAGTTTTCATTTTTCCTTTCTTTTGTTTTTTTGGTTTTTCCTTTCATTTTATGTTTTTATTTATTTTTTAATGTTTTTTTTTTTAATTTTCTTTTATAATATTTTAAGTTAAAAAATAAAAGTTTCTAATTGTTTTGTTTTTTTTATCGTTTATTTAGTTTTTAATTTTCTTTTAAAAAACAAAATTGGGTCAGATTTTTTCTTAAAGAAATCCTTTTTTTTGTTTTACTTTTAAAAAATCAAATCTCGGATATATATATATAATTTTTTTTATGTAAAGTTTAAAAAATTAATTTTTAAGCAATCATTTAGGAGTTAATTTTGAATTGTTTATCGACGATGGTAGTCGTTGTCGAGGTAGTTTCAATTAGGCTATAATTTTAACTCCCCCAAAAAACTTGGTGCTACTGGTAGCATCGGTTTTAGATTCAAGGGTCAATTTTACAGTCCTTGTCCGCAACGACATCAGTTGTCAACACAATGGGTCTAGACTGGTCCGAATTTTAACCACCGTAAAAAAAGGGTGCTACCAGTAGAACCACTTTTTGATTTAGGGGTAAAAATAGCCACACTGAAAAAACGAGAACTTTGGAGAGTTCTTGTTAAGTTGGTAACTATGTTTTCAGTGGACTTTGTTGTAAATATAGGAAATCCCAATGCTAGCACCTGAAGAGATTGAAAGGACGCTTGCTAGGTTAAGGGCGACATTGGAGGCACAAGGTGATGGAAAATGTTATTTCCCTTGCAATCAATGCAGGGGCTTGAATAGAAGAAGACTTGTAAGAAAACAATTGAAATACATTGTTGGAGGTATGTGCATTGTGAAGGGGGGCATACATATCGTCCCATGGTAATTTAGTCATTATATATGTCTTTGTATTGATTGTATTTATACAATTTTCTTTCGTTTTAATATTTGTTATATACACTAATGTTATTGATTGTTTGTAATTATAAAGATAAATCCTCTTAGGTGTCTATTGTTGGATAAATATCTTCCTAGTAGTAGTAGAAATACTATTGTAAAATAATTGTGGAAGATGATATGGATATTGAAGATCAAGTCAATCCTATGGAAGACGATGACACTAATAACACTGTTGAGATGGATGATGGGACAAATAGATTGATCCAGGACATGTTTTCTCCTATCTAGGAGGAAAACTTTGATGATATTCATGATGTACCTATGCTTGATAAGGAAAAACAACCCCTTTATGAAGGCTCAAGAACATATATTCTCTCTGCTATAATGTTGTTGGTGAACTTGAAGGTATTGCATGGTTTTTCAAACACTTGTCTCACATAGATCCTAAGGTTGTTAATATAATTCGTCACATATTATACGTAAATGTCGACTTTATTTTTCTCTATTTTTAGTGTCAATTAATGTGTAAATTAAGGATGCAATATTTATGATTACTATTATTTACATCAACTAGTTATTTTTTATGTTGTAGATTGTTAGGTGAATTTTTCTTACCACTGTCAAATTGTTTACCTCGCACATACCGAGAGTTGTGTGTCATTATGAAAGATATTGGAATGGAGTATTAGGCTATTGATGCATGTATGAATGATCATATTATATATTATGTACAATATGCATCATAAATGAAATGCCCGCAATGTCAAATCAATAGATATCGAATTGATTAAGTAACAAAAAATGTGTCTCACAAGGTTCTTTGTCATATTCTGATAATTCCACGCTTGCAGCGATTGTTCGGGTACCAAAGCATTGCACATTTTATGGATTACCATGCACAACACCAAAATGAAGATGGTGTTCTTCGAATCCCTACAAATGGTTCCACATTTAGGAACATCAAAGAAAGATCATCGATTTTTAAAGAAGAACCTCATAATGTTAGGCTTTCATTGGTAACTAATGGTGTCAATCCATTTGGTGAGCTCAGGTCTATTTACTTAGTGTGGCCTATTTTTGTTATAAACAATAACCTTCCTCTTTGGATGTCAATAAAGAGGGAGCACACAATGTTGGCGATGATTTTTTCAATTATTTGTTTACAAAATTTGTTTGAATGTTGCATTTCATTTGTTTTATTCGTTGCATAATTACTTATATATATATACACAAGGTAGTAATTATGTGTACTTTCACCCAATTAGGTAAGTACCAAGTGAAAGATATGAATGTATATATTGATCTTCTTGTTGACGAGCCACTAAAGTTATGGGATGACATCACTATGTACGACATCTCTAGAACAATAGGAAAAAACAATTTCAATTCCATGGAATACTTACATGGACAATTCATGATGCCCTAGGGATAACACATTTTTGTGGTATGTAACATACTACTGCACTTTAATAGTATATAATTTTATGAAAATATGATGCATGCTTCTTAAATATTAATTCCTTGTTATATAAATAATACTGACATTAATCCATATTTTGTATCTCTTCAAACGAAGGGTAAATTTACATGTCCAGTTTGTGGTCCTAGGATGAAATCGTGTCGTTCAAGAAGTCTAGGAAAGGAGGTGTTTGATGAGTATATGCACTTCCTCCCTAAGAACCATAGGTATTTAACTACAAAAAAACATTTGTTCAATTTGAAAGAAGAGACTGGAATAAAACCACAAAGAATGAAACCCGACCTATGGAAGTTGGAATATCATAGAAATCGTCAAGATAAGCATTTAGTCTATGTGTCATATATTTTAATCTTTTACAATTTTAATTTGTATTGAATTCTGTTTATTGTATCTAACAATTTTTGTTGTAATCTCATTTATTTTTCATAAATGTTGTCAAGTAATTAATGGGCTTCCACGAGGAATGAAACATTACCCTATACAATTCAATAGGTTTCCCTACTATGAGCACCTACAAATAGCTCATTTTCTTGATACAATGCATATCAGATGTAACAAAAACGTTGTGGAGAATCTTAGATGGAAGGAGTGACAAAGAAAACATTGTCAAAATTTGTACTGACATTCAAAAATCCAATCATACAATGAAAAATGTGATTAATTCAAATAGCAATGGACATCAAGATAGTCTTCCATGGTTATTTACAGAGCAACAACGAAATGTTGTAAAAGAGTTCATTCGGAAAATTAAATTTCCCATGGGATTTGCTTCAAACATAAATAGTATCTAACGATGAAAGGTGAATTTAGTGGGGTGACAAATCATGATTGGCATACCTTCATTAAGGTAATTATTTTGGTAGATTTCTATATTGGTAAATATACAACTTTTTAGTGTTATAATTTTGTTTTCTTAAAAAGAAAATTATTGATCACTTTTTTGTTATAGTATGTTCTACCTCTATCTCTCCCTGATAGCTTTGAAAACAATGTAAAACAAGTTATATATGATCTTGGAAAATACATGAGGTAAATGCTAATGATTTATATGCAAAATCTTTGTTGCTCAACTTGTCGACATCTGTTTTACTTTCAATATATATATATATATATATATATATATATATGTTGCTGTTGAAACCTATGATTTGATTTGTTATATCATGTGTAGGTGGTTTTCATCTAAAGAAATCCATAAAGAAGCTGATATAAAATATTGGAGGAGAGAAATTCCTCGCCTAATGTGAGAAATGCAAAAGTATCTACCTCCGACATTTTTCAATGCATAAGAACACTACCTCATACACCAAGTTGAGGAGATTGAAATGTGTGGACCTGTACACACAAGGTCAACATGGATGGTGGAGAGACATTTGAAGTCATTCAAGGATTTTGTTAGACAAAGAGAAATTCCTGAGGGCTCTATGGTGGAGGGATATATGGTATATAAATACTAGGTGTATATTAGTCAATATCTTCCTAAATTAGCAACAAAAATCATGAAGGTGCCTCTGATTTGGGATTTCAATTCCATTAATGAATTTGAAGAGGAGGTCCTGATCGGGAAAGGTAGAATGAGGAAAGTGAAAGTAATTAGATGGTAGAGATCTATAATACTTTTCATTAATATTGATTTATTTCTATATTGAACTTATTTAATTTTTATTTAGTTTCCATCATTTTTTTTTTTTTTGGGAAATAAAAAGTTCGTATTACCTTAAAACGCCGAAAAAGTGATACATGGAAAAACATACTTCAAAACCTGCCACCTGTTCTGCCACATGCATGGAAACCAGAACAGGTGGCCTACAAAGTTCATATGCAAGCCAGTATACTAGAGTCTTACTACAACATAATTCGACTGTAAATGCATCCTAACTAGACCTGATAACATAACGGTGAAAAAAATAAACTTGTGGCGGACCCGGACTTCCATCATGGCAGAAAGCAAAGGAAAATGGCTGGAAACAAGTTGGGAAACAAACCATCATAGGATCGCTTGATAGGGAATCAAACAACATATTCAGATGACTGCTGAGGGCACACTGGCTTTGGAGCTAGTCCGCCATATCTTGTCTCATCTCGAAGATCAATTTTAAATGGTCCTCCGTGAATCTGTGAGGACTAGGTGAATCATGGCTTACCAAGGTTGGATGGACTATTTCATCCACATGCAACATCATATGGGTCTCCTCCTCTTCCCGACAATCATCCAAATCAATCCTGGTGGCCTCATTGAGCGGTCCTATGACATTTGGAGATTTTCCTTGAATAGAGTCATCCCACCACTGTGGAGGGATTTCCTCCTCCACCACACAACTGTCCATACAAATATTAGGATACTCCAAAGGGAGGGAATTGCTGGTTAGTGAAGTTAACTCCTTGAAGTCCTCCCGCCAATTCGGAGGAATTTCCTCCTCCACTAGAAAACCATCGTAATTTAGCACAGGGTTAGGAAATTGAGGCATTACCTGGGCATCATCGTGCCAATTTTGAGCAGATTAGGGATGGCTAACAAATATTCTACCAGGATTAGGAGGTAAGGAGGGTTAGCCCGTGTGCCAGTGACAACCTACCAGGTTGTAGTAGACAGACCCGCGTTTGGGCTTACCTCTCTCATTAGGCATGGTGTCGACACAACTGAGGGAGGAATTGAGAAACAAGCTATACACGGGGGAAGGAAAATAAACAGAGGTTTGACTCCCTTGGAAGGATATTCCTAGTGGATAATGGAGATCCAAATGCAAACCCATGAGTAAATAACCGCACCAAGTGCTTACTTTTAAGAAGACAAGAGAAATGTCAAGGAGGGGTGCCATGAAGACTGAGGTGATGTTACCTTGCTTCATTGTACTAGCTCCAAAGGGCCAAGATTAGTGCAAAATGTGCACCATTAATATCCCCCGGCTGTCCCAGTGCACTAACATCTTTCCGGTTTGAAAGCTAGGCATAGTGGAATGACGGAGGGGGAGGCTGGTGGCGAGGGGATTTAACTACACTCGTTGCCTAAGTGCCATGTATCAAGGGGTAAGAAGGTGTCACCCCATCAAAGGAGTTTCCATAAATTATTAATCTTTATTCTAATCAATAAATTTTATTCTTTTTTCACATAATTGGTTGAGAGAGGGATGCACTACATTTATACATTGCAAACAATCTTGATTGGATGAAGGTATGGATTGATCGATGCATACAATGTAATGGTAGTTTATCATGGGAAGGGGTGGCTACTTTTCTTAAAGAATCTCATCGTAATCAAGATACCAATCTTACTCAGAGAGAAATTGATTTAGCATATGGTTTAAAAGATAAGCATGCATGCATATTATTCACCCACATCATGTTTTAATTTTTTTTCCAATAAATTAATCTATGTGGTGTGTTTTTTTATAATTTTTTTTCTAAGTCTAAATGTGTTTATTAATTGATAATGCATTTTTTACATGTCAGACATATTGCAGTTGACGCACCACAAGGCTATGTGGTGCAATTTTCGTGAATTTCACATAAAAAATTTAGATGACAAGAAGAAAACCTCTGATTGTGGGATAACTACAGTATTTCAGGTCACTAATGTTTCCTCAAGAACTGACAGACATCCAAACATATCATAAAATAGATACTATGGGTATTTGGATGATAGAATCGAGTGTGACTTTAAATCCTTCAAGTTAGTTCCGTTCGAGGTCAAATGGTACAGGTTATAGATGAATGAACGTGATCCCGATAGAACTATTATTGAGTATGCCAATGCATTTACCATGGTTAATACAAGGATGTTTGAGCTGGGCACATAAACTTATGTTCTTCCAAGACAATGTGAGAAAGTCTTTTATTCATATGTTTTAGGTAAAGTAGGTTGGTCATACGTTGTTAGATATGATCCAAGAGGAAGGACAATAAAATATAATGTACCTGGACAATATGATATTGAATAACAAGATGATGCATAGGATCATGAGGTAGATGTACTTCTAGATGAAGAAGTTGAAGAAGTTGAGCCAGATGTAGATGAAAATGTTCTCGATGATGATATTGACAATGATATTATAAAAAATGACATGGATGACGATGTTGATATGGCCAATCCTTTCAACATCGATTCTGAACCATATGATATAGATGTAGAGTTGGATGATGAAGAAGATGATGAATGATATTGAAAAAATGTATAAATGTAGGAGGTATGTGATTATATCTTTTATATGATTTATTCTCTTTAAAGTATTTATTTATATGGGTTAATGATCATCATCATTGTCGTCATCATTTTTATCATCATAATCAACATTGTCATCCTCCTCCTTATCATCGTCATCATCATCACTATCATGATTTTTGTCATGGTGTCATCATCATCATCGCCGTTGTAATCATCAACGTGATTGTCGTCTTTGCTGTCATTATCATCACCATAATCAACATTGTCGTCGTTATTGTCATCATCATCATCGTCGTCGTCTTCATCATCATGTTCATTGTCATTGTCATCATCATCGTCATCATCATTGTCTTTATCATCGTCTTCATATTTTCCATTGTCGCAATCATCATCATCATCATCATTGTCATCATCATCGTCATTGCCATTGTCATGATCATCATCATATCGTCATCATCGTGATCATTTTCATCCTCATCGTTGTTGTCACCACTAGTAATCAACATTGTCAGTGTCCTAATCATCATCATCATTATTGTCAGTTTCATCACAATCGTCATCATTGCCATTGTCATCGTCATCGTCGTCATTGTCATCATCGTTGTCATCATCGTCACTATCATCACCATAAGTAACATTGTCATTGTCATTGTCATCTTCATTGTCTCAGTCATCGTCATCATCATCATCGTCATCGTCATCGTGATCATCATCATCATCATCATCATCATTTTTTTCATCTTCGTTATTGTCATCACCATAATCAACATCGTCATTGTCATCATGATCATGATCATGATCATCATCGTCATCATAATTTTCATCATCATCCTCATTGCAATTTTCATGATCATCATCATTGTCATCATCGTGATCATTTTCATCATCATCATCCTCACCACCTGTAATCAAGATTGTTGACGTCCTACTCCTCATCATTATCGTCATTTTTTGGTTTGGGAATATGGGTATAAATGTTTGGAGTTATAAGGATTGACGATTGGGTTATAGGGTTTAGATTCATTAGGATAGGTTTTTGGTGTTATAATATAAGGCCGGTAAGGTTTAAGGGTTGTAATGTTCAGGTGTTTCTAACAAGAGGGATTATAGGGTTAAGGGTTCACAATGTTTATAAGAGTTAGGAATTAGAGGTTATAAAGTTTACAATTTATAATGGTTATAGTATCATGGTTAGGTTTTATATTATATATGGACTATCTTGATCAAGTGTCAAGGATTGTAGGTGTTATTTCTATTAGAGGGGAAGTGTTTTATAGGATATGGGTTGTAATTATTATAATATATATTAATTATATAATATATAATAGGTTATTAAATGTGTTATATATAATTTATACAACATATTATATATATTTATATAATACATAATAGTTTATTAAATGTGTTATATATAATTTATACAACTATTATATATATATTTATATAATATATTTTTTTCCAAGGAAAAAATCAATAATTTTATTAATGAGAAAATAAAATTACATCTGCATATGCCAATGACACTCCTATGTAGTGTTTGAAAGGAAACTGTTGGCTTCTTAGAGAAAGTTCTTATCAAAATCAGGTACAAAAAATATCCCAAGTGTCCAAGAAGGATAGGCTCGTGAGATTCAAAACCATCTAGATACAATATCAAAATCTACCATCTATGTTGTAAAAAACAGATACATCCTTTTCAGATCTGAACTGTACATATAAGTTCTCAAAAGGAAAAACATCAAATGAATGATAAGAAGATCAATCAGATAGAGGTCCAAGTGTTGTGAAAACATTCCTGGGAGCCATCCGGGCCTTCTTCCTTGATTTTCCAGCTTCCTTTGTCCAATTCCAAACCAGATTTTGAGAGCTAGTTCACTTTTTTATTATGATTCCTGTAAATATGTGCAAATGAGATATGAATAAATTCAGTAGAGTGTCTTTTTATTTTCTCCAATAACGCGACCAAATTGTATATCTCAAGAAGTGTGTGCCTTTCATGACTTGTATAAAAAACATCGAATCTCTATAAATATTCAAATGGCTGATGTTATTTTTAGGGGCCAAGAGGAGTAAGTGAAATAGGGCCATAAATTCATTGAAGTTGTTTGTGGCATCACCCAGTCCGACTGAGAAGGAAAAGGATCGATTTTCAAAGATACAAATGATTCCTCCAACTCCTCCAATGGTGGGGGTGCATTGGGAAGCACAATAAAAAAAGGCCCAAGGGGGATATTTGTTGATATCAGGAGTTCTAGTGACTCTAGTCATCGCAGAGGATGTACTTTTTTGAGGGAAGGCATAGATGATTTTGATGCATTGGATGGAAGTATGTGTTATGGAGCCTATTTTGTCTTCAAAAATAACATGATTCTGGGCCAACCATATTCCCCAAAAAATAATAAGAGGGAGCGCCTTAAAATCATGGTTTTGTTGATCAACTATCCAGTTCAATAAAACATCAGAAAGGGAAGAACCAATCCAATTGAGAGACGACCCAAGGGTGTGACTGACCTCTCCCCACATAATGTTTTTGAAAGTACACTGAAGGAGCATATGTGGGATATTTCTTCTTCTAATTTACATAAAGTGCATCTGCTTGGACCTGTGAAGGAGTGCTTTTGAATATTTTCCCAAGTTAGAGCCTTTTTTTGGAGGAGAAGCCACATGAAGAGTTTTGCTTTGGGTGGACAATGAAATTTCCAAAGGGGTTTGTCCCACAAGGGGGGTGGATAATCATATTGAAGTTGTGCAATGTAACCAAGTTTGGGGGAGTATTTTCCAGTAGGACTAAACGACCAGATGCGTTTGTCTTCCTGGTATGTGAGTTTGGCAAAATAATTTTGTAAAGATATGATGTAATGTTTCCATTGTGATATATGTGTGGAATCCAAATTTAGTTCTTCCCCATAGAGCCATATCGTGTTTCCTATAATGTAATTTCTGTGTCCCACTTGATTTAAATAAAAAAATTCTCTCTAATTTAGGAAGTTGACGAGATCCTCTGGGAGGATGTGTGAATTTTCACATCCAATCCATGGGTCTTCCCTTATCAAGACTTGGCAGCCATTGTCTATTTTCCAAATTAGCCAATATCCAATGATATGAAAATAGTTGATGCCGACTTTCCAGATGATTGTTCCATTCTTCAAAGTTTTAGTTGGGGAGAAAATCCATTCCAAAAGGGACCTCTAAGGGATGTATTTCTCCTTTATTATTTTGTTCCAGAGTCCATATCCATCTACCAGACTCCAAGAATTTTTTTCTACCAGGAAATTTTCAAAGGTGAAGATGTTTTTGAGTCCCCAACCTATGATTCCTTTTGAATTTGGGGTGATTTTCTTAGAGGTGAGTACTAGTGGTCTAGAGTCATCTTTTCCAACCCAGAGGAAGCGATTGGCTAGTTGAGTTATTTTATGTAGAACACCTTTTGGCACCCAGGCGAGAGTAGTCCAATAAATTGGGATAACTTCAATGACCGATTTGAGGAGCACTAATATTTAATCTCTAGAGATCCATTTGTTACACCATGAGAGGATTATTTTTTCTCTTTTGGACAACAACTATGCCCAATATGTTTTCCTGTATCCAATTTCCTTGAGTGTTAAGCCTATATATTTGAGACCCTCTGTTTGGATTTTTAATTGGACTCCAAAGCAAGCAGTAATATCAAGTGATTCCTAATCATTTTGTCCCCAGGCCATCAAATAGGATTTCTCTAGATTGATTTTCATTCTAGTGGAGAGGTAGAAAGTGTTGAGAATATCCTTTAAATTGTCCAAGAAGGTTTTCTTGCTTTCACAGAAAATGAGGATGTCATATAAAAAGAGTAGGCCTGTGAGGGAAAATGATGGATAAATTTGAATGCTTTTAAAATTCCCTTGTGTGACTTCATCTGAGATAAGTCGGCTTAAGGATTCAACCACTAGAAGAAAGAGTAGAGGGGAGAGAGGGAAACCCTACCCGAGTCATATTTTTTCTTTGAATAAAGGAGATGCTGAAGCATTTATGAGGAGAGAAAATGATGTGGTAGAGATGCAACTAAGGATCCAAATAAAAATGAGTGTGAGAATACAAGGTGTAAGAGAAGCAACGTGATGTAGAACCAACTGACACGATCAAAGGATTTTGCAAGGTCAAATTTGTAGATGAGATCCTTTTGCCTTCCTTGATGTGTTGAATGTATTCCTTTATGAGCTATCCCAATGGTTCGGTGTATTTGTCCGCCTCTTAAAAATATAAATTCCTCCCAAAAATATTATTTGAAAGGATGTCCTTTAAGCGGGTTGCTATGATTTTTATGATGATTTTATAAATGTTGTTGCAGAGGGACATGGGGTGGAATTGATCAAAGGCTTGTGGGTTGTCTGTCTTTGGGATTAGAGTAATGAAGGTAGAATTTAAGGGGGATAAAATTTGTCCTGTGGAGTAGGAGTATTCGATGGTTCTAAGGAGGTCATCACCAAGGATGTCGAAAGTGCCATTGTAGAATTCAACTGGAAGACCATCGGGCCCATGGATTTTATCCCTTTGAAAACTGTGGAGAGTATTTTGGAGCTCATCCTTAGTAATTTTCACCATTATGGAGTCATTTTTCTCAGCAATATCCTAAAAAAATGTATCCAGGGATCCATCGTTTCTCTGAATGACCCAGATTGTGTTTTTTTTTTTTTTTTTTCGACCATTGGCAACATGGTGGAAAAACTTTGTGTTGTCATCTCTGACTTGAATCCATATGGCTCTACTTTTTAATCTCCATTCATTTTCTCTAGAAACAATAATGGCATTTCATTTTTGTTCTAACTAGATAATTTTTTATTTTTGTTCCTCCGAGAAGGTTGTGTCCATCTCTACCTCCAACCAAGATTTTAGTTGTTGCTCAATTTCTATAAGATCTTGGTTTTATTTTATTTTTTGTTCCTTTCACCAAGTAATAATGGCCTTCTTGATTTTTTTGATATTTTCTAGAAATTGGAGAGGGGGAGATTCATGAAGGTTTTCAATGTGGGGGGACCAGGTAGTTCTAACCAGGTCCAAATAATTTTGATCCTCCAGCCAGGAAGAGTTGAATTTAAAAGGGCTAGGTGGTTTAATGGGATTAGGAGAAAGTTATAAGAGGATTGAGGAATGGTCAGAGACACCACCTGAGGAGACTCATTGTCGTAATTTTTTTTTCATGCAGGAAATATTCAAGAAGGAGGAAACAATCAAGTCGTTTGGAAATACATGCATCTCAAGTACGCATGTTGCACAAGGTGGGGGATATTTTAGAAGGATGGAGTTCTAATAGTTTGGAATCCTCCATATTTTTTATGAAATAGTCAGACATAAGATCCATAAGAGCTGAGGTACCCCAGATTTCACAAGAACCAAGGGTGAAATTTAGATCTCCTTCCAAGATGATATTTCTGGAGGAAAGGAGGGGGGAGGAAAAAATATTGTCCTAGAAAGTTTTTCTATTAGAATATGGGCCATAGGTGTTGAGGAAGAGGAAGGATAGGTTGTGTGAGGGTGATAAAAAATGAGTGGCCAACAGAGATGATATGGCCCAAGAGTTTGTGAGATGTAAGAAATATATTCTTCAGCCCGTAAGGAGGCCACATGATTTCCTAGAAGCATCTAGTCCAATGAATTTCAATCCTGGGAGGGAGGAAGAAAATAATTTTACTGCTATGTCTCCTTCCATCATGGTTTCCTAGAGGATGAAGAGGCTAGGATTACATATGTCAATTAGTCTCCTGATGGACAATATTTTTGTGGGGTTGGCCAGACCCCTGCAATTAAGAGAGAGAACAATCACTGCAAACCTTGGGTGGTGGATGTTAGAATATAGAATATGGTGTGCTCGTTTTACCATTGACGATACCCTCGTCACCCAACCATAGGCTGAATCCTCCCTCCGAGCACCTTAACCTTGACTGAGAATTCCTCCAGAAGCAAAACCTAGGCTAGATAGCCAAACAAAGAGTAGTGCACCTTTCCCCAAGGATAACGCATCACCAAAAGCTGATCAGATAGTCCAAACCCTAGCCAAGAGATATTCAACCCAATACTGAAACTAGCTGCTGCTGCAGCTGCACCTGCACCTGCAACCCTCCTCCAAACCCACGCACAAGACTGCAACTACAATGCGCACCAACTGAGAAACTACAATTCTGAGATGCTACAAATGAGAACTGGCACCCTGTATTTATAGTAGTCCTGCTAGTTTTGCTGGGGCTGACTTCTCCTTCTGGATATGTGTCTGTTCAGTATATTATTATTATTTCTGGTCGACTTCTTCTCTTGGAGGCTAATAGCCTAATATAAATTATCTTCTTGAGTCGACAAGGCTTCTAGAGTTATTAGCCAACTCATTAGGGTTTCTCTTGCTTCCTAGAGTCTTATATTCTCTTTAGGTTCACACGTGGAGGTAAATACCTCCCGCAACTACCATAATATTAACACTCCCTCCTAGCTAGAGAGGTATTTACAGGTAATGGACTTGAGCACAAAACATACCATTTACCCGGTAGCATCAATATAGTCATCTAGACTATTTCATGACTAAATCATGAGCATCACCATCACCATCAGCTGGATCATCTCTCAAAACCATACTTCATCTGAGTAATTAGACATGATGCTGGATAAGTCACTCTCACCATAGAGTGATACAAGAGGAGTAAAAGTTTTGAACTGTTTTCTGTCTGAAAAATCTCTGTTCATCATCCATCTGAATTATCATTATCTCCAATAAATTGCTGATAGTCTTCAAGGCAATTAGAACAAGGATAGAACACACCTGTGTCTATTCATAGTAGTACATAACTACAATTCAATGGTTCACTACCACATCAAGTAATACATAAGTACTTGATCAACAACGTATGGTTGCAAACAGTGAAACATATTCACCATAGTAGTCCTCATCTACTGTCATAGAGTCTTCATAACAAACATCTGATAACATCCTGCATGGAAACAATGTTATGATAAAAACTGAATCATCTAGGCCAATCTTTCACTCACGTCTGTGAGATATGAAAGAGTATCTGCCTCACGAACAATGGAACATATCTACCACAGTAGTATATCTCTACTGTCTGGAGATAGGTAGTCTCCATAACAATCATCTGATGCCATACTGCATAGAAAAATATTGTTAAAGATAAACTGAATCCTATGGACCAATCTTTCACTCACGTTTGTGAGATCTGAAAGAATGTTTGTCCTCATCAGCAATGGGCCATCTTCCCTATTCTTCACAAACAAGGAAGAAGGATTATTTCTGATTTATGAGCCTGGACCATTTCTCACCCTGGGCCATTCTTCCTACACTAATTAAAGTGCACCCTGGATAGAATGTATAAACCCTAAGAAATGTTTGGACCATTCCTCACCCTGGGCCATTCCTCCAACACTAAACAAAGTGTAACCTGGAGAGAATGAGTCTTCCCTAAGGAAAGACTATCCCTGATTGCTGAGCTTGGACTATTCCCCACCCTGGGCCATTCCTCTGACACTAAACAAAGTGTAACCTGGAGAGAATGAGTCTGCCCTCGAGGAATAACTGTTCGGACCATTCCCCACCCTGGGCCATTCCTCCGACACTAAACAAAGTGTAACTTGGAGAGAATGTATAACCCTCAAGGAATTTCTATCTTGCATCAACCTACAAAACGGACCATTCTTCGAAACTGCTCACAATTGTGAACTTCGAAAGAATGATTTCCCGACGAGGCGGACCATTCTACTTGACCACTACTCAGAGTGACTGCCAAGAAGAATGACTGTCCTAGACCACTCCCCATGTTAACCACAATGGGAAGTTGCTGTCTATGATACATCAACAATCAGTCTGCCTCTCATGTTAACTACAATGGGAAGTCACCGTCCGTCAGAAATCTCAATCCCCTTTCCGAACAGGAAAGCATCTGTTAAATCTGGACTATTTTTCAATTACAAAGATAAATGCTCCCTCCTAACTGGAGAGTTATTTAAATCACAAAAATGAATGTTTTTCAAAAATATTTTTTCGTACCTTTTCATAGCTTGGAGAATCTTCCCAATCCCTATCTTCTCTCGGAAATATACAAACTTGATTCTGGATAGAGGTTTTGTCAGGATATCTGCTGTTTGCTCATTAGTGGGAATATACTTGAGCTTTACCTCACCTTTCTGGACTTCATCATGGATAATGTAATGATTGATTTCAAATGTGCTTTAGTCTAGAATACTGTGAAGGCTTCATGTAGATCTGAAAAATAGAGTATATCATAGTTGGAGAACTGGAACATATCCATATGTCACTTCTTCTGTCATCATGAGATCTGATCTTCTAAGTAGTCATCTTGATGTTATAGGAAATCTTCACCACGCTTTTGCTGTACACTAGAGGTTCTCCACCAAGTTGTCTTCTTCTTATCTGCATACATGAGTCTCTTTCTGGTATGCCTTAAATTCTTGAGATTGCTCCTCATACATTCTTTATTCAATTTCTCTGGAGAACATTCTTTGCATTCATTTGATGTATAATTCCAACTCATGGATGTTGCGGATGATATAATGACTCATACAACGATATGTTTGGTGTATTGGAACACGTAATCATCATAGTCTTCTCCCTCCATATGGGAGAACCTCTGTTTCTGGATCTTGCAATGCTTTCATTCATAAGTTTTCCATACACTGTTCTTCATCACGATTTTCAGTTCTTCTGCTTGATTGCTTTCATATCGGTCTAGTAATCTTGTGATTCTTGATACAATGACTGGTTGTTCTAGTTTATCTTTCTTTATTGGAATCTTCATGTTCTTATTTAGTTTTCGGGTCCATGGAGTTTCTTATAGATTCCATGCCCTGGAGATTCCACTTCTTCCCTTCATCATAGGATCACAGATCTGAATGGACAACCAGGAATGCTTTAAGGCTTCTCTTTGAAGAGGTCTTCTTCTGCGGTTGAGCTGAACATGTACTGTCTTTTCATGGCTGCTACCATGGATATATATATTTCGTCATCTTCAATAGATCATAGGATTAGCTTCCTCCTAATCCTTGCTTCATGTAAGAGTGCATATAATTGGCTCCCTCCGTCTGATAGAGTCCATACTTCCATCTGCATCCTTATTGTCTTCTGCAATATATAATTGGCTTTCTTTGTCTAACAGAGTCCACGCTTCCATCTTAGTTGTCGTCATAAGTCTTTTTCCAATTCCTCTTGATGTTTGACTTCTAAGTCTCTTCATGATCGATTTGGCTTATCTTGCAGTAGCTTCCACATGATTTGTATCCCTTCATGTGTATTATCTAATGATATCCATTTTCATCTTGGTTGTTCTTCCATAGGTATAGTTCTTCTTGGAACATATTATCTTCCAAGAGATAGATATACAAGATATGTACAAAGATGATGCAAGCAAGATATGTACAAGAAATAAGAAGAGTGTTGTTACCTTTTAGTAGAAGAAGTCTCTTCCATCATGCTTAGTCTTCTTTGTAGGTTCCTTTTCTTTGGCAATCTATGCTTCGTGTTTCTCCTTCCTTTTCTTTAGCTCGGGACATTGATTCCTATAGTGACCATACTTTTGACAGTTGAAGCATTTTATTTCTGAAATGTCTTTCTCTTGATTTGGTTTCCTCCTTGAACCAAACTTCCTTTTGTTCCTGAAGTTCTTGAATCTTGCTGTGAAGGCTTGATCATCATAATTCTTTTGGGGTTTCTCTTTTTCATTGATCCTTGATTCTTCTTGAGCACAACAAGTCCAAAGTTCTTCAAATGTCGGGTACTCCTTCCGTGTGTTCATGCTTGCGGCAAATGCATCCCATGTCTTGGGAAGACCATTGAGTACTATGTTCACCAATTCCTTTTCTGAGGTGATCTCTTCAATAGCTTGTAGTTGATATCTTAATTGGGAGATCCTTACAAAGTATGATGTTATGCTGTCATCATCATTCATCTTCATGTCACAGAGCTCATTCTTCAGACTCATAACTTGTCCAATGTTTCTGACCGAGAAGAGATTTGTTAGGGCATCATACATCTTCTTCGATGAGTCAATATGGGAGATGTAGGGTATCAAGTGGTCTTTTATGGAATCCAATATGATACTCATGGCATTGATGTCAACATCTTTGAACTTCTCCATAGCTACAACGTTCTGTGGTTCCTTCTCTTCTCCTTCTTTAAACTCTGGCTTCACGGTCTTTCTTTTCACAATATCCAACACTTTATTCTTAGCAAGGATGAGGTCAATCCTTGTCTTCCATGCTCTGAAGTTAGAGGCTCCATCTAGCTTGTTCTCAGACTTCATAGAGTTCATCATGGCTTGCTTGACTTGGTCAAACCCTAGATTTGACCAGAAATCCAAACTTCACGTCTTGGTCTTTTGAGAGTACCAGGAGATGCGCTGGGCTAGGGCGCACTGATCTATCCAGAGATTAGGTCAATATCATCACTTAAGGTGCCTCAATAAGAGGTTTAGGGTTTCTACAACTGCTTCTGCTAGTAACCCTAGCTGTAGTGTCTTGGAAGCTACTTCTGCTAGTAACCCTAGCGATAGTTTCTCAACGAGCTTAATATCTAGCGGCTATGTTTCCTTCCAGCGTTTTAGGTTGACTGAAGTGGTGTGGGCCCATAACCTGTTAGAATATAGAAGATGGTGTGCTCGATTTACCATTGATGATACCCTTGTCACCCAACCATAGGCCGAAGCCTCCCTTCAAGCACCTTCACCTTGACTGAGAATTCATCTGGAAGAAAACCCTAGGCTAGATAGCCAAACAAAGAGTAGCGCACCTTTCCCCAAGGATAGCGCATCACAAAAAGCTGATCAGATAGTCCAAACCCTAGCCAAGAGATATTCAACCCAATACTGCAACTAGCTGCTGCTGCAGCTGCACCTGCAACCCTCCTCCAAACCCGCGCACAAGATTGCAACTGCAGTGCGCACCAACTGAGAAACTGCAATTCTGAGATGCTACAAATGAGAACTAGCGTCCTGTATTTATAGTAGTCCTGCCAGTTTTGCTGGGGTCGACTTCTCCTTCTGGATATGTGTCTATTCAGTATATTATTATTATTTCTGGCCGACTTCTTCTCTTGAAGCCTAATAGCCTAATATAAATTATCTTCTTGAGCTGACAAGGCTTCTA
>JASDQU010737049.1:257071-272739 GCA_032191745.1 Picea mariana | reverse complement strand
ATGAGGGGAGCAGAGACCAGGATGGAGATGCCAGAGAGACCAACAAGAAAGGAAATCTCCAGTGGGTAAGAAGTGTGAAAGAAGAAGATGGAGGGTAACAAGTGTGAGGAGAATTTTTCTTACCCAAATTTTCAGCCGACATCGTGGAAGGGAGAGGCTGTTGAATGCCAACTGGAACCAACAAATCCTGTGCTGGTCTAGAGGTGCCTATTATATTTTTCGAAGGAGTGGTTGAAAGAAAAGGAGGGGGAGGAAGACCTTGTAGAAGAGAAGATGATTTCTTGACCCATTTCCTCTTTTTTTCTAGCAAGGGACACCATTTTTCCAAATGGTCGTAGATGTGACAACTCCCGCATCTGAATGAGATTCCTTCATAATCCAATTCTTGCATGAAAGTGCGGCCATGATGTTGTATGGACATAAAATATTCTAGGCCACTTGAAATTTTGAGGCCGACTAAGATGCGTTCCATAGCCATATATCCTATTCTTTTATATGAGAGGTCTGCTTCGTAAAAATGACCCAAGGAAGAGCCGATTTCCTAGAATATTTCTTCTGTCCAAAAGGAGAATGGAAGGCCCAAAAGCCAAACCCAAATTGGAATGATTTCATGTTGAGAATTTGAAGCATTGAACTCAGGGGTCCATCGCTTCAGGAATAGAGCCTGAGATCCATAACATCAACGTCCAGAGAGACTATCTCATGAATTCGCTTCTGATTTGAAGGTCCATGCTAAACACCCTTTTGTGAGAACAATACTAGAGGGCTTGTACCCAAGGTGGTTGGCGAAGTTGGACGCAGTCCAATATTTGAGTGAGTCTGGGGAGGTATTTTTCTTGCAAATATTCCAACCATGGTGATTTGCTGCATGGTGATAATCTCTTGGAGTTTTATTCCATCGTTGAGTGTGAGGTTTATGGGCCCGTCCCGATGATTTATTCATTTTTTAGTCTTCTGTGAATGGTCCATCTATATATAAAGTTTCTCGGAGTCAGAGTTAAATGGAAAAGACATCCCTAACATGAGAAATTATGAGGTGATAGAGGTAAAAAACCTTCCCAATGAGGAAACTGCCTGCGACTGCGAGGGTAAAAAATCCGGTAAAAAAAGTAAGAACAGATCAAGTGAAGGGGGGAAATTTTCCAGAGGGGAGGAGGGGGTGATGTGTGGGATAAGAAGATAATAGGTACATGGGGAAGTGAATGAATGTACGAATTCATTAGAGCAGGGAAAGGGGACATCATGAGAGGGGGAGGGAGAGGTCATGGGGGAGGGAAGCATTAGTGGATCTAGGGGAGTTGGTGGGAGAGATAGGCCACCATGAGAGGAATATAGTGAGAGGGGGAGATAAGAAGAGTGATGGGGGTGATAAGGGAGGTGGTATGTCCAGATATAGGAAGGGGGGTATATATCAACTGAGTAATAGAGAATTTCCTACTTCTCCCTCAAATTTTTCATTGAGCTATAGTAGGGAGAGAAATGAGGACAAGTGTCATGGAGGGGGAGGGCGCCAAGGGGGTAGGGAAAAGGGAGGGTACCAGAAAATAAGGTGAGAGATGTCTGACACTGCCGAGACCAAGGTTACATGGAAGAGGGCGAAGCTTCAATGGGTGAAGGATATAGGTGAGGAGGGGAGATAACTTCGAAGGGGATGCCTTGGGGTAGGATTTTTCTATGGAAAACCTAACCCCGAGAAGCAACTGCGAAGAAAATCGTTGAGCCATCTCATCATCTATTAGATGGTTCCATTCATTATTCCAATTTGTACATTGTCTTCACTCAATTCCCATATATTTATATAATATATAAATTATAAATAATAAATTATATGATTATATAAATTACCAAACGAAAAAAAAATGCTAGCCAAACAAAATCCGTCGCCTCATCGCATTTGAGCCTGCCTTACCACATTCGAGCTCCCGAAAACAATAAACAAAAAATTATGACCTCAAATCCGAATGCAAGAGACAAGAGAGGACCGACATAGAGAGATATCCCTAAGCCCTCCAACATAGGACCGACAGAGAGCGACAACGCTAGCCCCGCCAAGAGAGGACCGACACAGAGCGACAACCCTAGTCTTGAAAACAAAGGATCGACATAGAACGATGACCCTACCCCACAATTCAAAAAAAGAGAGACAAAGGAGGCCCTAGATAGAGCGACAGAGGATACCCCACCTAGACCAACAATGCCGCAAAAATTGGTAATTTTTTCTAATCCTTTAAAACCCAAAATGTTTAGACAAGTTGAATATGAGGAAAATATTTTTCTAGGTCTGCAGGTTGAAGAATCTAATATTCTCAAGGAAAATTTTTTTTTTAAATGGTGAAAATATGAGTTCTAGGGAAGTCCAAAATTTCATTGAAAACCCCATGAATTCAACCTATACAAAAAATACAAAGAACAACTCATGACATTCTAAGAGAACAACTAGGGGTGTTTTGAAACATCTAGTGGCTGCAAGTAACTACTTCATGGGAGTGACTTTGTTCTTCATGTAAATTGTAAAAATAATTTACTTAGGCTGTGAATGATTATACATAGCTATCCATGTGTTTCCCAAGGCTCTTTTACCTAGGACTTAATAACAAATACTAGTAGTATACAACCTACAAATACTTGCTATCATGCAAATCTATAATAAGAAGATGAATAGGTCAATGAGGTAACTATAGGAAATATACCCCTCTCATTGCGTGATATCTCTCCGTTCAGGTTGGTGCTTTTCTAGCCACTAGGGGTGTCCCTAAGATGTTTGTACTGTTATTTATGCATGTAAATCTACATATAAAATTGGGATAATTTTTTCACACTAAGCTTCCCTCAAGCACCTAGAAAGCCCTCGAGAGCAGGGTAAAAATTATAAATAAAATTGCATAAAGTGGTATTAGTTTCTTTAATTTCAATTTCAGGAGAAAAAGGGAAACAAGTGAGAGAGAATATGCACTTTGAGTGAAATATAAATTCAAAATAAATGCATTATAAATACTAGAATATGTTCTTTGATTAAAAGATATTCAAAACTAGTGCATAAAAGTAACAACACAATCCCTCTCACATGATTTCTCTCAGGAAGAAACTATGAAATCCAAAGAGATATAAAAATGCTTAGTCAAATCCATATGATATATTAATGAAGACACAATACACAAAGGGATCACCTGTCAATCTCTGGCAAGCAATAATGGAAGTGTTGTCAAGTTTGAAATTATGGAAGATGGTGGTGAAGAGCTCCTAAAACCTATTGCAACAACTGTTACAACATGTTTTGCAACAACTGTTACAACACATGTTGCAACAAATGTTACAACATGAGTTGCAACAACAATTTCAACATGTGTTGTAGGAACTATTACAACATGTGTTGCAACAACTATTTCAGCATGTGTCACAACTAATATTTCAGCGCAACACAAACGTGTTACAACAAAGGAAATTAACACTTATTCCTTCTTATGATTTATTAGCTTAAACTTGAAATATTTTTGGGTTGATGCAGATTGCTTGAGGACAAAGATGATCCTGCATCACATGCACACCGATGTCTAAAAATAATTAGCAGACCTGCTAGAAATAAGCTATTCTAGGGTGCTCCTCTAAATGTTTTATGTTTTATTCTAATTAATTAATCATCTCCATGCATACAACATGTGGGTCAAATCTTCTAAAATGGAGGTGGTATGCATACCTAAATAAGACAAAAATGGAGGGCGAACTTTCTATGAAAAAAATATTCTAGAGATATACTCATGCAAGGTGTGGAGAAGAGGGTTTTATGGCACACATCCTAGCTAGAATATGAGAGAAAGTTAAGGAGTAAAAACATCAATAGATTAGGCGTGTAAATGATAGAAAATGCTCCCTTCAAACATGGCACACTCTCTACCTTAGGTTTTGGCAATTTCAAGGCTTACACGGATGCATGCAAAACCCTTTTTTAAGCTAATGAACTCCTCATGCATGTGACCTTCCCTTAGTATGATTTCCAGTTTTGAATTTTCCTAGAAAAGAAACATGCGTGCATCCATGTGTATCAAGTTAACTTAAACCAACAAAGAAAGCAAGAATAACTAGAAGAGCAATTTTCCCTAACTCGATGATGTCACAATTGATACCTCGCAAACCAAACCTATCTCATGAGCCTTGGATATGTGCTTTGTTTCGACATTCAAGCCCTGTAGCCCCAACTGTTTAAAATTAAAGTTTCACTGTAACCAAATACCCTTTCATGTTGTTGGAATAAATCCCATGGGGATTGTTGTAGATTTTAATGACAAAAATCAGCAAATGAAATTTCTGTCATACACTTAGCAACCTAGAGATAATTGTCTTCATAAATTTCATAAATCCATAAAACCCACATTCATAAATTACCATAAGCAGAGATACACATTGCTAAGCAAAATAACAACGAAAATAACACAGTGGATAACAACCCATAACACCCAGAAATTTAGGCAAATGCCAGGGAAAACCCCAATGTGGGGATACCTAATGAGAGAGAGAGATATCTATTATTTAGCTTCAGGAAAGTACAAAACAACAACACAATATTACATTTCCAGCAAGGGAAAATACCTCATAACACCAAATCTCTCCCACAGAAATCTGCCTCGTTTTCCATGCCAAAACTGTACTATTGTACGACCTCCTCTATACCTCATTTTTCGTTCCCACAAACAGCTGTACAGACTGTTTCGTATGGCCCATAAACAACCATAAAAATTCTGAAATGTTCCTCGAAAACCGTGCTCAAAATGCCTTGATTTTCGTGCCAAATTCGTACGACTGTATGGACTCGCACGGATTGTACGGTTCCATACAGCACGACCTCCCACAACAGAAAAATATTTCGGCCTAAAACTCACATAATTTTTTTTCTTGGGATTCATGCCCTCCTTCGTTGGAAAACGTGCCCTCTTTGCTGCTTACTTTCCTCTCTCAAGCATACTCAGAAAATCTCTCTCAATCTCCTCCCGATGTCTTCTCAACATTCGACATGTCTTGCACACTACCCAATGCATTCTTTTATAATCTGAAAATGACATTTCCCCCCCAAAGTGTCTTTTCACCTTCCCCAACCCTAGATCCAAAGGCCAAGATTAGATCTTGCTTTTTTCAAGATCAAGGGTCATGATCCATTCCCTCCAAAATGTCTTATTTAAATTAAAGTGATTTTCACTTTATTACATAAGTGCTTTATGAAAATAAAGTCACTTTAAAAATAGAAGGTACACTTTATTAAAAAGTCACTTTAATAAAAGAACCACTTAAAACAACTTTATTAAAACTATTACAAAGTTAAGTGCCTAGTAGTGTAAACATTAAGGTAATATCCGCATACAAGACAAAACATGCGGAGTACCTCCCGAGCTAAAAAGATAACACTCCCTCTTAGCGAGGGATGTACTCGCTGCCATCTCCATCATCTGGTCCCATCACACTGTGCTCTGTAGGATCTTCCTCTGAACTTGGATCCATCCACAACACCTGCACAAAACTCGAACTAGAAGATCTTCTCCTGGCAACCTCTCGGAACCCTGAGCTCACTTCATCTTGAGAATTGGTTCGATCAACCTGGCTAAGCCTCCTACCAGTGCTCAGAAGAGATTCACTCTCTTCTCTTGGAATGCAAGACTGTATCCCTGGTGCCACCGTAGTCTCAAAAGCCTCCTCACACTCCTCATCCGACACTGAATCATACATCAAAGGCTGTCCTCTCAAATATACAACATGTTCACTTGGTTACCAATCAACTGCAACTCTACCAGGTCCACTCCTTGCCTATAGATAAAGACATGTTCCCTCTTGAACAATACACAATATCCTACATCCTCCAAGGCTGAGACTAAGAGAAAGTTAACCCTCAACCCTAGAACAAAGAGAACTCCATCAAGCAACAAGAGTTCCCCAAACTTGAGTTGGAATTTGACATTCCCAAATCCACGTGCAACTTTCACCATACCACCTTCATTCACCACTTGTTGGCCAGGACCAATCTCTATGAAATCTAGGAATACTCGCCAGATTCCCGTCACATGGCTAGAGGCTCCACTATCCACAATCCATCTGACATCACCTCCGAATCCTCTGTTGCCGACACTGGAAACTAGGGTCACCAAAGAAAATTCCCTATCAAAATTTGAAGCAAAGTCCTCCATGGCTGTTGTAGAAGCTGTCTCAGGCCCCTTGACGTAGACCCCCAATCCTTAGAATCGAGGTCTGCACAGGATCCTCACTACAACCACGCCGAGGGTTAACCAACCCCTTCATTTAAGCCACAAAGGACTTCGGATTTCGGGGTTTCGGGACCCCTGATGTCGATCTCCTCAACTCTTCCACTTGTTGAAACCCGAAATGCCGATACACCAAATCTCTGATCACGTTCTGCTACTGTATAGAGTTTTTCGGCTTTTCGGGGTTCTAGACTTCGCGATTTCGTGAATCCTGATGTAAAGCCTCCGGTTCTCTAACCTCCGCATGCCCTGAACTCCGAAACAATATTTCCAATGGGATCAACGGCTATAAGCCTCCCTTTGATCTGACGACCCACATGATTTTAGACTTTCGGGTACCGGGAGTCCAAGACTCTCAATCTCAGAACACTGTCCTCTCGGGTTCCCGAACCTCGAGACACCGAATTGCCGAAACGTCCCTTCATGCTATTTCGCGTTTCACAACTTCGGGGGTTCTCGTGTGAAGAGCCCGAACTCTTGTCAACGGAAATGCCGAAATCCTGATTCTCGAAATGCCGACAATATCCTGCCGCGACTTCGGATTTCGGGATTTTCTCTCCCTTGCGTCCCGATCACACGTCCTCAGGACTTCCAAAATCCTGAACTCCAAAGTTCCAAAATTCTGACCTCGTCACTCTTCCTTTATACACGAAACACTTTTCGTGTTTCGGGGATTTGGTCAACCAAAGGTTTTGGCTCGCACTCCGGATTTACGAACTTCGAATCCCTGAAATAATCTGAAAGATGTAAACAGATCAAGATCAATGGCCCACGTTGATTCTGGGTACCAAAGTGATGGGTTCATCTGCCCTTATCCACCTTGCAGCTTCTGTAGATCCTATGGTCCTCACTATTTCAGGGATTCTCCAAAGAGAATTTCGACTGTCCGACTCTTTCCTCAAGAATCCTTTGCGAAATGAACGAATGTCCGCTCGCCGTGACATTCCTTCTTGAAAGCAACTTCACTTCGTTTCCCTTTGAAAACTTCAAAGGAACTACCCCTTCTGAGCTTCTCTGATAAATTCAAGTCTCGGAAAAGGGCTTCTGCTCGCACTCCTTGCGGTAGGCCTTCAAATACTACTGCGTATTTGAATCTCTTGACTCTGTGCAACTCCTCTGCAACAAAAGTCCTTCCACTCCCCCTTTAGTTGATAAGTTCTAAGACTTCCAACGCCTACGCACTCCTTGCATGGCTCCTGTGCTCCACTTTGCACTTCTGTTGAGAACAACGATATCCCTCCCGATCTTTCAGAGATGGACTCTGAACCTTCGTCAACACACTCCTTGCGGACGTTTCACTGCACTTCTTGCAGGAAATTCTCTCAGGAAGAGAAACAATTGAAACTCATTCTCTTTCTCTCTCATAATTTAAACATTCAACTTAAGAACATATATTCACATACAACATCATAACAAATGCATGACAGAGATAGTAAGAACTGTAAGCAAACCATTCAGCATGTATACACAGAAATCATCATGACACCATGAACCTGAATCAAAGTTTCATATATTAATCCAGAACTTCTGTACATGGGTTCTTCTTTACAACTCCTCTGCTACAACTCTCCTCTGCTCTATGCTAATGTTACAATAATCTAATTCTGAATGCCATAATGATACAAAGATGAGGGTGTCTATAGTAGTTTTCCCTCCTGTTCCTAAAACAGTCTAATCTGGAATTTAAATCTACCTACTTCATTAATTATGCATAAATGCCTTAACTTTTTATAGATGAGAGTAATCGCTCATGATCTATTTACAATATGCAAGTACGCTTCCTTTTAACTATCACATTAATGCTTCAAAAACATTTCCAAAACATGTAAAATGTGTGTTGCATTTTCCAGCTGTCTTCTGCCTTCATGCTCGCTTGGCTGGTTGCTTGTGATGCTCTTACATCACCCCTCTGACTCCTTCTTCTTCTTCTTCCTCTCAGGACAATGAGAGGCAAGGTGCCCCAACTGGTTACAACAATAGAATCTGACTTTACTCAAGTCCCTTCCAGAACTTCCTTCTTCTTTCTCTTTGCCGCACGAGCAACATTCTCATTAGCTCTGTCTGTCTTCTGTTCACTGCTCTGAGATCTTTCTCAGATCTCCTCTTGAGTGAAATCATCCCATAATCTACTCCAATCTAGTAGATGCTCACGTCCCACCACACACTTCACGAAGGCTTCCCATTCTTTGGTGAATCCATTTAAGGATATCCTCACGAGATCAGAATCCGTAATGATCTCTCCAACAACTGCCAGCTCATCTTTAACTTGAGCCACCCGGGTAAGATAAGAAGAGACACTCTCCTCCTTACCCATCTTGGTATCATGCAACTTAGCCTTCAAGGCCATCTTCCAGTTCTCGTTCTTTGCCTCGAACAAGTTCTTAAGTGCATCCCACATCTCCTTGGAAATATTTTTCTCATCCAAGTGTGGGACAAGGTGATCCTTCACCCTATCTAGAATAATCCTCTAAGATTTGGCTTCCTTGGTCTCATACAAGTCCAGAGCAACAAGATCTGCTGTGGGAGCTGCCACAACAAAGTTGACATAGCTATAAATTTTGTCCTCCTTGAGAACGGCTAATAGTCAGACCTTCCACTGCAAATAGTTGGAAATTCCATCCAACCGATCCTCATATCTAATGCTTTCAACCATATTCTCTGTCACAACTCAAGGAAAACAATCACACCCTTTTTGCCCAAAAATCACACTGCCCACTGTCAGAGTCAAAGCTCTGATACCATGTAGATTTTAATGACAAAAATTAACAAATGAAATTTCTGTCGTACACTTAGAAACCTAGAGATAACTGTCTTCATAAATTTCATAAATGCATAAAACCCACATTTAGAAATTACCATAAGCAGAAATACACATTGCTAAGCAAAATATCAACAGAAATAACATAGTGGACAACAACCCATAACACCCAGAAATTTAGGCAAATGCCAGGGAAAACCCCAATGTGGGGAAAACCAATGAGAGAGAGAGAGAGATCTATTATTCAGCTTCAGGAAAGTACAAAACAACAACACAATATCAAATTTTCAGCCAAGGAAAATACCTCATAGCACCAAATTTGTCCCACATAAGTCTGCCTCGTTTTCCATGCCAAAACTGTACCGCTGTACGACCTCCTCCATACCTCATTTTCCATGCCCATAGTCAGTTGTACAGACTGTTCCGTACGACCCAGAAACAACCACAAAAATTTTGAAATCTACCTCGAAAACCATGCCCAAAATGACTTGATTTCCGTGCCAAATCCGTATGGCTATACGGACTGTACGTATCCGTACAGTACAAACTCCCACAACAGAAAAAATAGTTCGGCCCAAAACTCCCAGAATTTTTTTCTATGGATTCATGCCCTCCTTCCTTGGAAAACATGCCCTCTTTGCTGCTCACTTTCCTCTCTCAAGCATACTCAAAAAATCTCTCTCACTCTCCTCCCAATGTATTCTCAACATTTGACATGTATTGCACACTACCCAATGCATTCTTTTATAATCTGAAAATGACATTTCCCCCCCAAAGTGTCTTTTCACCTTCCCCAACCCTAGATCCAAAGGCCAAGATTAGATCTTGCCTTTTTCAAGATCAAAGGTCATGATCCATTCCCTCCAAAATGTCTTATTTAAATTAAAGTGATTTTCACTTTATTACATAAGTGCTTTATGAAAATAAAGTCACTTTAAAAATAGAAGGTACACTTTATTAAAAAGTCACTTTAATAAAATAACCACTTAAAACAACTTTTTAAAAACTATTACAAAGTTAAGTGCCTAGTAGTGTAAACATTAAGGTAAAATCCACATACAAGACAAAACATGCAGAGTACCTCCCGAGCTAAAAATCTAACAATTGTGAACTCACAAGGATTAAGAATATGTAGCTCACTTTGACATGCAGTTCTCAAAACTCTGGCTCTTAGAAAGTAGGAGAAATACTAAAAATAGCAAGTCCTCATAATTTGATGAAACTCATTGTGTATACAATGATAAACCATGTGAAACATTGGATGTATTGTATATGGATTAGAGTGATGAAATCAAGTTGGAACTTAACCCTCTAGTTGCACATGCAATTTTGGGATTAACAATATCGTAATAGGGTATGCTATTCCAAATTTTCTTAGACAACTAAAAATTCATTAACTTCAATATTAAATGGTAATTCATTAGGAAGGATTCATTACCTCGTGAACCAATTTCAACGTGAACTTATGTAGGGCCTTTGAGACACCATGGTTACCAGAGCTCCCTCTTTTCATAAACGCTCTTTGGAAGCTAATTGAAATAACAATCAAGATGCAACTCAAGAATGTGGGTGTTTTGTCTAAGAAAAGGTGATTTGTTTGTTTGGATAATGGAAAAGAACTTACAAATGGAAAACCATATGGATGTTCTGTTACCTCTAAAAGGGAATTTGCAATACTTCTAGTTAGCATGATGCAAAATATGACTGTTGGTGCCACCAAAATGGTTGTCATCTTGTCACAATTGAGCAAAATGAGATTGATGCAATTTAACTCTTTGGATGCTGACAACTTTCTACAAAGAGTGTCAATCATAGGATTTAAAAACTAAGAAGAGAAGATGATGAATACATTTTAATGAATGGTAAAGTTAGATACTATGTTTACAATGAGGAACTGAGTTTTAGAATGGGAAAGGAATCAAATGGTGCAACTATTTTCTATTTTCTAACTAGTTTTTCTCATTCTATGGAGTTTTAGTACAACTGAACATTTACTTGTCAGGCATATCATCCTTGAGCGAGGCAATTTATGGAGGGAGGGGGGAAAGTGTTATGTCCAAGACATATAACAAGTCAGGATCAACTAGAGGTGAAAAGGTAATAAAAAAATTCCACATGTGCATGGAATTATTTCTTGCTGAAGGAGGTTCATGCTCTTATGACGATGAGACCATAGGTGATGTCGAGGTTCCTTTGAGGTACAAACATCTTGTGTGATGATGGGTACCCAATGAACTTCCTTAGTTGGACACTAACTTTTGTGTCAATGAAAGGATGTATCACATTGCTTTGTCATCCATACACAATCTGGTTCTATTCTCCATTGACGAAATAAACGTGAAATATGGAGGACTTGTTGAGTTGATGGAGTATATCGGACCATGCTACAACTATGGACATTGGTTGAGGCCAGTTTGAGATATGCCAAGTATGTGGAGATATGCAGTCACTGCAAATTATATACGACTAAAAGACAATGATAAAAAAAGGAGTGACGATGTATATTGATGGAAAGCCAAAGGCGTCAAGGAATATTACAGGTCTTATTAATAGTACAAGACCCGGGACAACAAGAAAGCAACCCAATTGTATATTTGAGGGGCGTGAATGAAATTGAATATTCATATGTGCAGTGAAAACAATAGCTACAGGGGAAGAGTTTTTGGTCGATTACGATTTGAATCAAATCGATGGAAGCACTGCTATTATGGGGGTAAATATGTTCTACTAGTATACCAAACCTGTAATTAATGTTTTCCTTTTTATATATTTAGCATACATTTTAATAGCTCATGCTTGTTATATTATTTTCTAACATTCTAAAATTTCATGCATCTTATAATCTAGCAGAGTGATCGTGGGAAGGCACCGACTAGCTCACAACATGTATAATTATGATTTATATATAAATTCTTGCCGACAATAATTGAATTAACATGTTTATTTGTTGATATATATGAGCACACCTTCGGAGTACGATGATGTGTGGGATGAAATATATGATTCCATCAACCCAATGGAAACAATTTGAAATGCCTTGAGAAAGGAAAATAGTGAATTTATTGAATTGGCTAGGTGTAAGCCACTTACATAGGAGGGCAAAGAAATGATGAAAATTTTAAGGCATGATATAGAAAAATATGGAGTAAGCGTAATTAAAAAAAAATGCTATTTTTGACATATATTGATTTATGAAATTTTTTCTAATACCGTTATATGAGAAATACTCAAATGTTTTATTTCTATAGTAATTTCTGGATCCAACGGGACATCCTAATCATGGGGATGCCATTGGTAATAGTGATGCACAAAGCCTACCATGTCCTAGAATGGGCCACATAACCACGAAGCTATTTGCCTCTCTATTTGTGGCTTAGAGGGATGAAACTCTTGGGGCCCATGAGACGCCCCCACGACACATGTTAGATTGTGCATGTGATGTTCTATAGGTAGAATCTCATTAGAATATTGGTTCTGCGGTGCTATAACATTGTTATCATGGAGCATCATGTGTTCAAAGCTCGGAAATAGTCTCCATCAACTTTTTGGTGGATGATAACTTGATTCCCTTGAAGATACAACAAATCCCAGGTATTTAAAAATAACTTAAATAGTTCCTATCATTTGATATTATTTTAATCTAATTATCATATCATTTTGCAGGAAAAAATATTTTTTACAGGACCTTACATGACAAGGCTTTGAACATTTTTTGGCCCACCATTCGCACATGGTGGAATGCAAAAAATAATGATTTGAAAAAACAATCTTATAAACCATATGGTTGGCTTGTTTGGGGATTCATTCAACAAGTGCAAAATCACCTTGAGGGCCGATACATATTTAAAATATGTTAGAGATCAATATAGGGTTCAATTGAAAAAGAACCCTAAGTATGATATTCCTTTGGCCATTCCCAAGAGGGAATGGAAGAATATACATGATGACACAAAGGAGAGTGCATTGAGACATGAAGGGAAGACACCACATGGTCCTGGAAGTCAATATATGATATTTTGAATTGAATATGATGAATTTTATTTAGTTCTACAGAAAAAATAGCGATACCTTATAACATAATTGAAAATTTTCGTAGGCTCCCAGACACATCAAAAGAAACCAAGGAAAGACTAGAAAAACATGGGTAACACAAACATGGACAAGGTGGTTACCTGAGATTAAAAGCTCGAATTGTAAGTACCAAATACTTTATTAATATTATAATATCATCATGCAAATTTTATCTAATTACAACCAATAAAAAAAATCTCGATCTTATGCCATGCGATGTATGGGGATACATTTAACACTGTCGCCATCAAAGAATACTTGATGCTTGACTTCAAGTTCAACTTTTAAGTAGTGGTGGAAAATTGACAGAGGAAGGGGCATATGCAATTTGACCCTTCGAATGAGTTGGTAAATAAAATGACAAGATTGTAGTTGTTGATTACTTGTCAAATATATTGACGATTGATTTAACCCATCAATTAATGTGTCTTTTTGTTTTAAGCAGGCAAGAAACACCAATTCATTTGACGGTGGTGGAAAATAACCCCATGATTCTAGTGTTTTGCAGAACCATCACAGTATGCGTGTCTTCAAAGCAAAATGTATAATATGATGATTATAAATATTTACTTGCAGATGGCGTACTTATAAATTTTCTTGTTTCATTGGCATAGCATGTAGATGAGGGTGCTCGGAGAGGAGAGAAACTGATGACATTCCAACCAAAGGTGTCGACAAATCCTCCGGGTAAAAAACATAGTAATGATATTTGTACTAATGAAACATTGCTATGAATAATGACTAACCATGTCCTTTTAACACTTTTTGTTATTGTAGTGGATTCCCTTATAGTGCATAATTGTCCACGTCATGCTAATAGAGGTAGTATAATGCTTGAGATGAACCATCGCCTTCTAGTAGAAGAAGAGGGAACAATAGCTGAAGGTCGTGATCAAGAAGAATGTGATGATGACTTACTAGTGAATTTTATAAAAAAGAAGAAATAAAAAAAGAAGCGACTGTACATATTTTCAGGACAAATTTTATTAATATAAATTATTGACTGTACATTTTTTTGTTTTTCTAGTTGTGCTTGAACCTTATATGTTCTGTATGCATGTACCTTATTTATTTCATTTACCTTTAATTCTTGTTTTTCTACTTTTTATGCATGATTGCATATGGGAAATGAGAGTGATGCAAGGGGGGGTGGGGGAGGGGCCAAACAAGATTCCACCTTCACGTGGTTGGCTCTGTTTAATACATAATAAATTATTCTTGAAACCAAGAGGAGCTCATTCATGAGGTATTCCCCTTTAATATTTATAGAGAGTCGTACATGTTTAATTATTATTCATCCATATAATGTTTTATTCTCTTTGACAAATGCAAGCTCATCAATGTTTAGTTATTACTCAGTCATTTAAATTTTTATTGTATTTGAAAAATGCAAGTTCGAAGGGCGATCACCTCCACGATCCACAACACATTTCCGACAAGGTAAAAATCATTTTCTTCTCTTGTATCATGAAATTTTCCTTCATTGCCTTGTATAGTTAAATTTAAAATTGAAGGATAGATAACGGTGGAAACAACTATTATTCATTTAATAATATTATTTTCAGAGATTATTGACTGTAAGTTGATGTGGAATATTATGTTCTCCCTTAACATTTTTGTTTTCCAATGTTCAATGTTCAGAAACACCTATTCAGAGGACTTGATGATGTATAATGTTGGTTGGAGTTAGCAATTGATTCAATGAACATTGACATCAATATTGATAAATCAGATGGCACGAAAAATGTGAGTTCCATCTGCATACTTACCCTTCAAAATCCCAACTACAGCCTTATCATTCATAGAAACATTATTAGAATGAGATACTCAACAAATGTTTGGAGGGACATTTGAAAAGTTATGTGGAATATTGTATTAGTTTTTTTTTTTCCAAATAAAAAACTCATGTTTTTTCAAATTTGTCAAAATAAAAGAAGAAAATACCTTCATTGGGAGGGAAAATTTTGATCTTACTAGAGATAACCTTGCTCCAAGACTCCCCTACCCAAGGAAACATTTTATAGGTTAGAGGATTCTATCCACAAAAATATATAGAGCTCGTTCCCATGACATCTCTAATCCTTCAAGGATACAATCACGAGGAAATCTTCCTTTAACCATTGAAAACATGAATATACTTATCCTTCTTCTTAATCCATGAACCCTCATCCTTATATGTATCCTTGAAACCATCGACCAAACCCTTCCTTCTCACATCCTCTAACACTCAACCAAAAACCCTACCTACCACTAAAACCCTTCCCCTTACTTCCATCTTCCAAAGGCCTCCTCAATAAATGTGACCTTATCTACTCACCTCCACATCTAAGGTTTCTTCCCTAATTGTTATAGGCATGCTCTTCCATGATGATTACACCATTTCAAGTTCAATCCTCCACTCCTAAGTTGCATGAAATGGGGACACACATGGAAGTTTCTGAAATGGAGATGTCAGGAAACACGACCCTCCAAAAATGGAAACGTTGAGGGAAATGTCGGGGGAAACAACACACACACACACACACACACACACACACACACACAGACACAGACACAGACACATACACAGACACACACACACACACACACACAGACAC
>JASDQU010737049.1:229454-256971 GCA_032191745.1 Picea mariana | reverse complement strand
ACACACACACACACACACACACACACATATAGTTTTTTTTAAATAACACATTATCTTTAAGAATTTAATATTACCATTAATTACTAGGGTGGGTGAAATGGTGATGATAGTTGGATAGATTTAAAATGTTTATTAGTGGTTAATGAAGGGATTTTTTGCCACCTAAGGTACCCATGGTCCTCTTGGATACTTGGAAAGGTTCGCAAACAAAACAAAATCCACCGAAATGGCTGTCGTACATGTCGAAACGTCACTGGAATTTCAGCGGCTGTATCATATGACGTTTCCTAATTAGAAAATGTTGTACAGTATGACTGCTGGTGTTTCAATGACATTTTGTACCTGTTTCAACGTTTTGGTGCATTTTGGGTATTGGTAAGACACCTAGGGGGTCGTTTCCTGCAACATAGATTGACTCCCATAGATCCTTACTCCCATATATTTGGATCACCTAGTTGAGGTCGAAGGTGTTTGAACCTGGACAAAACCACCTTGTCGTCATTTTCTCACAACCCTTGTGTGATTTCTATAAATGTCAATTTGCCCTTTAATGAATTTATATAATTTTTAGGACTACATGGTTTTGGATAATTTCCTCCTAGTATAATTTATGTGGAAAATACTTCATGTATTCCCACAATTTATGTGGCTAATACAATCAAGCATCAACCCCAATTCTACCAAAATTATGGGCTCATTCGTCATTTTGTTGTCTTTTGGCCTAGATTGGTGGACCTGTACAACTAAATTTCTCAAATCTATAATTCCATTTTATTGAAGGAGGGTTATGTATATCTATATGCAAGGGGTTTCTTGAGTGTATAATTTGATGCAGCTCCCAATAGGGGCATTATTCTCCATTTTGGCCACTATTTTTGGGGATTTTATCGCCTCTACAAGCATCCCTAGTACCTTACACTCTGGAAGATTCCATTGGAAATAGAGAACCTTCAAGAATGGTTGTACCACTGGGTGGAGAACCATGTATACCATGAGCAAGGTGCCTATATACCCACCTAGTGTGTACCTACCTAGCATCTTCATTTCACTACGCTTGTTGGGGCCTCTCTCTTGACACAATGTAACAAGATCCAATTTGTTGGCTCGATAACTTTGTGCATCACTAAACTTGACACAATGCAATGCGACATCTCTGAGATCAATCATAAAGAGCACATAGTTAGACGCACAGATGGACCAAGTGTGAAAACTTGGTAAAATTTGATCTTAAAACAAATTCAGAAATTTCACCTCAAAACTTGAGGTTCCCCAAATATATTTCCAATGAACTTTCAACATTAACTCCGAATATGAAATATAATTTCAATAGAATATATTTCATTTCTTTGCAACCAAAATACATATGGAAACACAAGAAAATACATAGTGAAACAATGTACTTCAAGGGGAGAAAATTCACAACCCTAAGGGTACAAACCTCAACATATAACAACTCATAACATTACTTATGAAGAATAGATTTATCACTAAACAAAATCAATGCAGTGTTATGTTAAATCAACTTGCATAACCAGTGCTAGAAACTAGTTTATCACCATGACAACATAAGCTAAAATCATATTTACAAGTACACGAAATTTGAACAACACTTCATATATATCCAATTTTTATATCCGATTTTCACTAATCAAATTATTAATAATCATATAAACCACACATTTGAGAAATAAATCTATACTACAATGCAGTAGTACTTGAATAAGGAGGGGGCCCTCCTCTTTAGGCGAGGCACTGGTTAAAACTCCAATCACACGTTGAGCTTAAACACACATTACACATGAGACTTCAACTAGAGCTGCAACAATATATTTATTAAATGAAAACATAATTTAGATTACAAAAAGCATTGTCCTTTGAATATCATTGAGCCAAGTCTTTATACAATTCATTACATCCTTTTCTTAGTAAATAAGTGTTGAGGACAACCATGAGGATTTATGATCCTCGGGATATTATCAATCTCATCTAACGATTCAAATCAAATAAGCGCGAGGGAGATTCGTGTGACTCGAGCCCCATTTTGATTTAGAAATCTATTGGAACAATTGTTTGCATTCGTTTCTTTCTCTTTTTAACTCTTTATTCCACATTCTCCTGTATATTCTGGGGTACCATGCAAGTGGTGGTTTCTTGGACGCAATTACAACAATTGGAAACTTCAAACAATTTTGTTGGCAATTGACTCGGGAGTTGTTGTGTCATGTTGCAACTACGAGGAGTAGCAACGTTGCTAGTCAGTATTGTAACATTGTGTAATATCATGTTGTAGCAACATGTTGCAACAATTAGGGGCAGTGTTACAACAACTAGGGGCGGTGTTGCAACAAATAAAGGTGGTGTGGAAACAACTAAGAAATGGAATCCTTTTTAACCATATAATCCAAGTGTTATATCAATGTAGCATTATCATCCAATAACTGTAGAGTAAATAAACAATAAACAAATGAACAATAATAGACATACACAAAACACTAGTGTTTTACATGGAAACCCAAAGTGAGAGAAAACCACATAATGATTTTTTTTATATGTATTGAAGAATTACATTCATTTGAAGCACCAACTTCCTTTGTTTTCGAGCTGCAACTGGAAGGAGGCTCCAACCCCCTAGTTTCTCAGGCTACCACCGGAGGGAAGCTCCAACTCCCCAATTCTCTGGCTACAACCAGAAGGAGGCTACAACCCCCTAAGTTCTCTGGCTACAACCACCTGTCCTTACCTCGTCCAACCGCCCTAACGTAGAAGTAGAAATATGGAACCACTGTCACACTATCACTGTGAGATATACCTTTGTACAATTGTATCAACCTGTACCACTGACCTGTATCCAACCTGTACAACTTCCCTGTAATCAATTTGTACCTGAAATGAACATGTATCAACAAAAATACAATAGGTACATGACCTGCAGTGCTGCAACACGCATATGTATGCACCCTATCTATTATGTAGCCCGCATATGCATGCGACCAAACTATTATGCAGCTTGTGTATGCCTTCTGAAAAACTAGGGTTTCCTTTCTCTTGAAAAATTCTAACCCTCTGTAACTTCTTTCACATAGATCTGTAACCTGTCACTATATCCAGACTGTAACTGTACCCTATGCATGCATCCTCATACATAACCTTTACCCAAAGCATATCTCTCTCTCTCTAGTCACGTGCCATATAGGTGTGTGTAATCATGAACAAGTATAATAACCCTCACATGATCTAGTCATCAAACCCTTTCTGATATTCATCCTCTCAATACATCAACCACTTCACAAATACAAGCTCTCAACCATGTACCACAAAAACCCTTAGCCATATGCCAAGAAATACGAGATGTGCCTCAACAAGAAGTATCAATGATAAATATACCATCACTGTATTTCTGTAGATCCGAATTATGCAAAAGATCCCATGCAACCACTAGTCTCTCTATGGAGAATCCTCAAATGTCCATAACCATTTCTCATGCATACATCAAAATCCAACTATTCATAGAAATAAGACATACCTTTTGAATCAATAAATAGATCTGATGTATCTGAGCACTGTAGAACTTCTAGGGAGCTTGATCTCAGAATTTAGAACCTCTGCATCTCCATCTTCTCAAGTTTCATGGCTTTACCAACATGTACGCACCCTATACACTGTCAGCCCGCATACGCCTCAATATGTACACACCCTATACAAAGTCAGCCCACGTACGCCTCAAAAAATAGAGTTTTTTAATATTTGCTATAATTCCGAGAATTTCGCTATCAACCCTTCTTACTACCTTAGACTTTCGCAACTTGAGATGTATCAATGAGTACTTGCAATAAGCCTCACACAACAAAAGATATTCAATGTGTTCAAGTGTGTTTTTATGAGAGATACTTGCCTCTTATTTATACTTTCATGTAGCATTACACTTTTCTTATTTTAGGGAGTTCTCCATTTACTTTATTATTAAAATAATTTATTTTGCAAACACTTTGACTTTTAGGGGCTTCTATATGACTCATGAGGGTTCTCCAACTTCATATGGCCATAACTCTCTAACCGTGAGGAGTTATGTGACATTCCACATACCACCAAAAATGGAATGACAAGCACTATCCATCAAGGATAGTTTCACCAACAAATTCACTGACCTTCATCTCATTATTCCTCAATTAATTATGGGTTCTCTAAGCATACTTCTAGGATAACTCAATCCGCAAAGCATCTTCCTGTGAGGGCTTTCAACATAAGGGGACCACTTTGGAGTTCATCCATTTGTACTTCTTATCAACCATGAAAAGACAATAATGAGTCATCTTTACATCAAACAAACTTGGGTCCATTACCCAACCTTTGTGCTACCATAATTTGCTACTGGAATTTCTTCAAGGGTTGACATCAATGAAAACCAACCTTAATCAACAATCTCTCCCTTTGGCATTGATGGAAACACTTTGATGAAATACTGAAATCATGTTATGCAATACTGAATTCATATCACTCATGCTCCCCATGGAACCAAGCCTCTGTCCTCCGCATCTCTGTGACCATTGCTCCCCATGGAATCATGCCTCTATCCTCTGCATCTAATAAATCTCTCCCCCTTTGTCATCAATGACAAAGGTATCTTTCCATCCAGGGATGCTCCCCCTAACTGAACTGTCCTTTTTATGGTGCTTCCCCATGTACATCTAAGACATATAAGATAAGCATTCAAAAGCATTTATTTTGGAGTAGAAGTAACTCCGAGTCTCTGGTGAAGATACTCAAAGGATTCTTGTGGAAGTGGTTTTGTAAATATGTCTGCCACTTGTTCTTTTGTGCCCACATACTCAACTCTGATGTTCTTTTCTGCATCCTGTTCCTGTGGAAAGTGATACTTGATTGGAATGTGCTTCATCTTGGAGTGCATCACCGGGTTCTTTGAGATACTGATGGTGCTTATATTTTCACAATAGACTGGAATGGGCTCATCATACTCAACCTGTATATATGTAAGAGTTTGTTTCATCCAAAGAACCTGTGTACAACATGCTGCTGCTGCAATATACTCTGCCTCGGTTGTAGATAAAGATACCGATGATTGTTTCTTTCTTAGCCATGATACTAAACACTCACCCAAGTAGAACGCTGCTCCACCGGTGCTTCGTCGGTCATCAATACAACCTTCCCAATCTGCATCTGTGTAGGCAATAAGTGATAGATCCTTTCCTTTTGGATACCATAATCCAAACTCTTCTGTTCCTTTGAGATATCTGAAAATCCTCTTTACTGCTAATACATGTGATTCCTTTGGTGTTGCTTGAAATCGTGCCACCTGTCCAACTACTTGCATTACATATGGTCTAGATGCTGTCACATATAGTAGGCTACCAATCATTGAGCTATATTGCCTCTGATTTGTAGAATTTGAATCATCATCTTTGATTAACTTGCAACTGGTTTGCAATATTCCATTCCAAACCTCTTTAGCATTTCTCTGATATAATTGGTTTGAGAAATAAAAATTCCTTGGTTGCTTTGATGTATCTGAAGTCCTAGAAAGAAGGATAGTTCTCCAAGTAATGACATTTCAAATTCATTCTACATATCCTTTGCAAATTTCTGGCTTAACCTATCATCATCACTACCGAAAATAATATCATCAACATAAACTTCAATTAATAAAATACTATCTTGACTTACCTTGATGTAGAGGTTGCTTTCTGCACTTTCCTCTTTGAACCTTGCCTGTTGTAAATATTTATCCAGTCTAGAGTACCATGCTCAAGGAGCCTGTTTTAGACCATAAAAGGCATTCTTTAATTTACACACATAATCTGCATTCTCTGACAACTGAAATCCTTCTGGTTGTTCAATGTAGACTTCTTCTTCAAGTTCCCCATTTAGAAAAGCTGATTTTACATCCATCTGATACACCTTAATATTTTTGGAGCATGCATAAGCTAAAATCAATCGAATTGCTTCCATTCTGGCAACTGGGGCAAATGTCTCTTAAAAGTCAACTCCTTCAACCTGTGCATATCCTTTACATACCAATCTAGATTTGTTCCTTGTAACCTTTCCATCTTCATTCAATTTATTCATGTATACCCACTTTGTGCCGATCACATTCTTATCCTTTGGTCTTGGAACCAATTCCCAAGAGTCATCTTTCTCTATTTGATCCAATTCTTCATCCATGGCTATTCCAAAATCCATCCTTGCCAGCCTCTTCAAAACAGGTTGGTTCAATCGTAGATGTGAGTGTTAGGTGCATTTGTTCTAGTGAACACATTCTTCTTGTAGTCTCAAATCCTGCGTTTTTGTTTCCGATAATCTGATCTAAAGGATGATTCTTCTTTATTCGTCTGCTAGGTGTCTTTGGAGTCACTTGTTGAACTTTCTCTTCTGCTTTTGTCAGATCCTCTTCATCTTCCCCTTCTTTTTCATCTTCTGTTTCTTCTTCGTAAAGCTGTTCCATTGATTCATTTTCTTCTTCCTTTAATTCTTGTCTACCCATTTCATCAATTGTTACGTTGATGATTTCCACAACTTTGTTCAATATCAGGTTGTAACACTTGTATGCTTTCCTTGTACTTGAGTAACCAACAATTAGTCCTTTTTCCACATGAGAGTCAAACTTTCCCATTTTTCCATCTTCTCTTTTGATGTAGCATTTGCTTCCAAAAAATCTGAAGTGATTTACATTTTCTAGTCTTCCTTTCCATAGCTCGTAGGGAGTTTTGTCAGTGTTGTTTATGAGCATTACTCCATTTTGAATGTGAATTACTGTATTCACTGCCTGTGTCCAAAAAATATTTGTCAATTTGGAATCCATTAGCATTGTTCAAGCCATTTCCTGTACTGTCCTATTCTTTCTTTCAACAACTCCATTATGTTGAGGTGTCCTAGCAACAAAGAATTGCCTTTTTATTCCATGACTGCTGTAGTAGTCCATAAATTCCTTTGAAGTGAACTCTCCTCCATTATCAGATATCACGCATTTTATTTTTGAATCCATTTCATTTTCAACCATTTCCTTGTAGATCTTGAAGTTTTCAAAAGCTTTTGACTTATTCTTGAGAAAACAAACTATAGTCATTCTTGTATAATCATCAACTAATAACATAAAGTATTTCTCAACTTTTAAACCCTTTGTTGTAGTTGGTCCAACTAGATTAGTATGCACAATTTCCAGTGGTCTTGTCGTTGAATATTCCTTTGATTTGAACCTGGTCTTTGTTTTCTTTCCTTGTTGACAATGTTTGCATAAAGTGTTGGTTGGTTTCGTGATCTGGGGCATTTCTCTGACTGCTTCATTTTTTCCGACTTTGACAAGGTTATCAAAATTTATGTGACCCATTCTTTTGTGCCATAGCCAACTTTCATCTTCCTTTCCAATACAACACTTTTCATTTCCAATTTCATTTAACACATATATGTTGCTTGAAGTTCTCGCAGCTGTAGCAATCAATTTTCCAGAACCTTCTTTTCTTATCTCACACTTTGACGCAGTCACACCCGCAGGCATGCCCGCTTCACATAATCTTCTCTTTCTCACGGCCCGAAGAACTCCAAGGTTCTTCTATTTCCCTATCGGGAAATCTACGCCCACAGATCTCTTCGCTCGATCCCCTTTCTATGATTATCGGGGAATTGGACTTCGCGACTTCACGATGTCAAAGGTCGATCACTGCGCTCTCGAATCCCCGAGACCCGATGTGCCGAAACTCCGATGCACACGTGCGAGTTGGGTCTTCCACTTCCTGTTGCTTCTATTGGGATTTTTGGGTTCGCGGGATCGCGAATCCTGAAGTCAATGGTTTCGGGACTTTATTTTCCCGAAATCCGATATGGTGTGCCACCTGTCTTCCACTCTGACTCCGGTGGTCCCACACAACTCTCCCGTCGGGATATCGCGTTTCACGATATCACAACTCCAATTTCAATTGTTCACGGGATTCGTGAAACTCTGAATCTCGATTCTCCGATGAATGACCTCCGATTGAGATTTTCCCCGATGGCGCTCGATCGTCGCCAGGCGTCCCCACAATCGGACGACTGCGATTTCTTTCACTGTTTCGTGACTTGGAATGTCCCGATCTGTACAACCTAGAGAATCCCGATTTCCCGAGTGCCGATATCCCGATGGCTCCACCTCTTGTCGGGATTTCTCCTTCTGTTCATGAGGACTTAACTCCCTTGCAACTTCTGCAGATCCAACGACTGTCGGGTATCTGGTCCAGATCTAATAGCTCGGGTTGATTCTCTCGTGTACGCGCTCTCCGGACGTGAAATCAACGGTCCAGATTCTATCGAATGATCCAATGGCTGATGTTGCTCCTCCTGAGCTTTGACTCTCTTCTTCCTACACTTGGAAGAATTTTGATTCCTCAAAGACCTCGGTCTTTGTCTTCTTTCCTCTCCTGGCTCCTCGATTCTGGGCTTCACCAACGCGTATGAAAACACTGTTCCTCCTGAGCGCTTCTTCAAATCTTTGAATATTTTATCTCTACTTCCTGTAGAGTCTTCACTCACACATCGCGCTGCCTCTCTTGAGATTTTCCTGTAGCTTCGACCTCCACAGAAACTTGTCCTTGTTCCTTTCTCCCACAGATGGGGAATGTTTGGATGCCCTCCTGGCTCCTTTTGCTCCGACCTCGTATTGAGCTTTCAGGCTGTTCAGTAACCCTGTGAAGATCTCTCAGTGGATTCTTCCCTGAATTCCAGAACTCAAAGAGTTATCTTCCCTTCCCTGTGCCTGTCTGCACACTGTCTCAATGCCCACCTGGCAGAGTTTCTTCTTCCAGAACTTCTAACAGTTCTGTCTTCTCTCTGTGCACCTATGCACCTTCTCAAATTCCCACTTGGAAGAGCTCTTCAAAATCCTCAGTGATTCTGTCTACAACTGTGTCTTCTCCCACACAGCCTTGCCTCTAGGGTATTCAGTAACCTTGAGGTCTTTTTCCTCTGAGTTGTTGATTCCAATTCCCGTGCCGCAACATGTCTCTGTTTGACTCCGTAGAGTTCAGAAGTGCATCCTCTATGCATGGCTCTCAGAACCTGCAGTGTTCTGTCACACCCTCCTGGTGTGAAGCCTCAAAGACCTTCACCTGAAATCAAACAACCTGCAAACGCACAACCATAGTATACATCTACAACATATAAAGAACATACCAAGGCATCCATATAGCACAGAACTCATGCAGGAAAAACTGCTTCTGATTATATTAAAAATGGAAAATGCCTGTATTTACAAAGGTGTCCTCGATCTCTCTCTGACTCTTCTCATCTTACAACCATTTCAACTATTCAAAATGAGATATGAAAATCTCTTTTACCTGAGGGGCTCATCGAGTGCTTCCCTCTAGGTCTACCTACTCTATTCAATTACAATAAATGGCTATCTAGTCCAGCATCTGGATCTAGATCTCAGCCGATCTAGCATTAAAGCTGATCTACCTAACGCCTGCATAAAAGCACGGCTTCCTGGCTCAACAGCCTAAACCATTAAATTACATTCCTTTCAAATTTAAATGAGGCTGCGCCTCCCTTTCATCATTTGAATGCATGCGTGCTGACGTGGCTGGCTGGCTAGCTGGTTGGCGTGGAGAGATGCTCCTGCATCACACTTTTGTGAATCGAAAGTAACCTTATGACCTTGGTCACATATTTGAATCACACTTAGAAGATTATATTTCATATCTTCTACTAGTAGAACATTTTCTACCTTTGTATTCTTGTTCCCAATTCTGACTGTGCCTTTTCCAATGATTTTAGTTGAATCATCATTTCCGAAGGAGACTGATCCAGTTCTTTCCTTTCTTAATGTAAGAAACCTGTCTCTATCACTTGTCATGTGTTTTGAACAACCACTGTCAACATACCAACCATGTTTCTTCCGCTTAGCTTGTAGAGCGAGTGTGTATTCTTCATTGTTGTACTAATTCTGCTTTCTTATCCATGTCCTTTTCTGAGGTTCATGTCTGTGATTGTTGTTGTTCTGTTGTGGTTCTCTAGGATGGATTGACATTATGAAATCTTTGGCCATGTGTCCAAAGTTGTTACACTTGTAGCATTCCACTTCAGTGCTCAATGATTCAATCATGTTGTAACTTATCTGTGTTTCACTAGGCCTTCTTGGATAACCTTTTTGTGTATGACTTTCAAAGTTGTTTATGTTCCTATTGTTAGCTCTGCAATTCACAACTTTATGTCCAAAATTATTACATGCATAACATAAACCAAAAAAAAATAGTTTGATACCCGGGAGTTGAAGATCTTATGAAAGGAGGTTCTCTTATGAATCCGTCTTCTTCCTGCGGCCTATCTGTTTCTGTCGGTCATTGATTCTGAAGTCTAAATCTTCTCGGTGGAGGAGTGTCCCTATAATTTTCTCTGTAGACTTTCCTATCCCCTTTGATTGTTTCTGCATAGATTTTTGGATATGTTTCTGGTTCTGTTGTTTTGAAGCTTGATCCCTTTTTTGTCTGATTGTATCCAAGTCCATACTTGTCATGATTAGGCCTTTGACTGTTGATAATGTCATTCAAAACTTTTGAGTTGTTCTACATATTCTTCTTTTGAAGATCCTTTCTTAATATGACAGTCTCTGCTTCCAAATTTTCAATGATCCTGTCTCTTCCTTATAGCTGTTCTTTGAGTGTTTCTTCAATTATTTTGTCTTCTTTAATTTGAACCTTCAAATTTGTGATCATTTGTTCTAATTCCCGAGTGTCTTATTTCTTGTCTAGTTCTGCTTGTAGCTTCTTGTTTTTCCTCTTTTATCTTCTGATAAATTCTATGGCACTCATCAATTCCTCTCAGTAGTCAACTTCTGCGTCTTCAATTTCTTCTTCGACTTCTTCATATTATTCTTCGGATTCTTCATATTCTTCTTCGGAGTCTTCTTTATTAGAGTGTTCTACTACCATGAATAGAACTCTTTCTATCTCACTATCACTAACTTCATCTTCATCTGACGATGAGATGTCTTCTTTGGTACATAAGTTTTTCTTGAAAACTTTCTTTGTGGTTCTTTTTCCTTTATATGCTTGTTTTATTTTTGAGTAACCTTCATCATTTCTCTTTTTCTTATGAGGATATTTGTTAGCAAATGACCAATAGCATCAAAATTAAAACAAATTAAAGGAATTTGACCTCTATACCTGGCGTTGGTTCCCTTGTTCAGTCTTTTGACAAAGTTGGCCACTTCTTCATCATCTTCAGAGACGTCACTATTGCAGCCATGTTCTTTTTCTTGTTTCTTTCCATTTTTCTTTCATCTTTTGGATGCTTTGAAGGTTGCTTCTTTTACATTTGGATTTTCCTGTTCAGTTCTCATTTCATATGTTGTGAAGATTCCATGTAGTTCGTCCATGCTTATTGATTTTAGATCTGTTCTTTCTTCTAGTGCTGATATGTTAGGGTCAAATCTCATAAGAAGAGATCTTAGTACCTTTTGAACAATTATAGATTCTTCGATTTCTACTCCAAATCATATGATTGCATTTACTGTACCTGAGGGAAGCTCCAACTCCCCAATTGTTTGGCTACAACCCCCTAAGTTCTCCAGCTACAACTGGAAGGTGTCTACAACCACCTATCCTTTCCCCGTCCAACTGCCCTGATGTAGAAGTAGAAATATGGAACCACTGTCACACTATCACTGTGAGATATACCACTATACAACTGTATCAACCTGTACCACTGACCTGTATCCAACCTGTACAACTACCCTGTAATCAATTTGTACCTGAACTGAACATGTATCAACAAAATACAATAGGTATGCGACCTGTAGTGTTGCAACACATGTATGTACGCACCCTATATGTTATGAAGCTCACGTATGTACGCGACCAAATTGTTATGCAGCCTGTGTATGCCTTCTAAAAAACTAGGGTTTTCTTTCTCTTGAAAAATTTTGACCCTCTGTAACTTCTTTCACATAGATCTGTAACCTGTCACTATATCCAGACTGTAACTATACCCTGTGCATGCATCCTCATACATAACCTTTACCCAAAGCACATATATATCTCTCTACTCATGTGCCATATAGGTGTGTGTAATCATGAACAAGTATAATAACCCTCACATGATCTAGTCATCAAACCCTTTCTGATATTCATCCTCTCAATACATCAACCACTTCAAAAATACAAGCTCTCAACCATGTACCAAAAACACCCTTACCCATATGCCAAGAAATACGAGATGTGCCTCAACAAGAAGTATCAATGATAAATATACCAGCACTGTATTTTTGTAGATCTGACTTATGTTGAAGATCTCATGCAACCACTAGTCTCTCTATGGAGAATCCTCAAATCTCCATAACCATTTCTCATGCATACATCAAAATACAACTATTCATAGAAATAAGACATACCTTTTGAATCAATGGATAGATATGATGTATCTGAGCACTGTAGACCTTCCAGGGAGCTTGATCTAAGAATCTATAACCTATGCATCTTCATCTTCTCAAGTTTCATGGCTTTACTAACATGTACACACCCTATACACTGTCAGGCCATGTATGCCTCAATATGTACACACCCTATACATAGTCAGCCTGCGTATGCCTTAGAAAATAAGGTTTTTTTAAATTTGCTGTAATTCCAAGAATTTTTTCGTCAACCCTTCGTACTACCTCAGACTTTCACAACTTCCAATGTATCAATGAGTATTTGCAATAAGCCTCACACAACAGAATATATTCAATGTGTTTAAGTGTGTTTTTATGAGAGAGCCTTGCCTCTTATTTATACTTTCATGTAGCATTACACTTTCCTTATTTTAGGGAGTTCTACATTTACTTTATTATTTAAAAAATTTCTTTTGCAAACACTTTGACTTTTAGGGGCTTCTATATGACTCATGAGGGTTCTCCAACTTCATATGGCCATAAATCTCTAACCGTGAGGAGTTATGTGATGTTCCACATACCACCGAAAATGGAATGACAAGCACTATCCATATAGGATAGTTTCACTAACAAATTTACTGATCTTCATCTCATTATTACTCAATTAAGCATGGGTTCTAACCATACTTCTAGGATAACTCAATCTTGAAAGCGTCTTTCCGTGAGGGATTTCACCATAAGGGGACCACTTTGGAGTTCATCCATTTGTACTTCTTATCAAACATGACAAGACAATAATGAGTCATATTTACATGAAACAAACTTGGATCCATTACCCAACCTTTGTGCTACCAGAATTTTCTACCGGACTTTCTTCAAGGGTTGACATCAATGAAAACCAACCTTAATCAACAATGTTGTAGTAAATAAGGACCATGTTGCAGCAAGGTCTTGTCGTAGTGTAGTAACTTTTTTGACATCCCAATGACATAGTTTTTTGATACATTTCTTTAATAAGCATGAAACAATCAACACTTCCTCATTTACACTAGAAATATCACTTAAAATGACATAAATCATAGAGGGACATACCTAAGATGAAAATGCATTAATTATACTGAAGACAATAGTGAAATGATTGAATATTATCATGAAAAATGGAAATAAAAGTCATGAAGAAGATGGTTTTTCAGACACCCATTATCTCCCCCTAACCAAAAGTGTTGCATTTCCTCATGAAACTAGTCAGTTTTATTCTGAAAGAATAGAAACATTGTGGATGCTACTGATTCTATAGTTAACATGAACTTTGTGAAAGGTCAAGTAGTAACCTCCATCTCTCTCTGTCTTCCGCCAATACTCTTCTTCCTCCCTTTCACTTGTCTCAAAACTTCACCAGTACTCAGGTGCTAGAAGACAAATCAATGGGTAGTGAAACTTAAGTTCTACCCAATGGTTCCCACACATATTCAAACACCAGATGTGCCTACTTACCCATTTCAATGCCACTACAAAGTTGTGGTATTGAAAGTGTCTTTACATCTAATATCCATGTCCCTTGTTCCCATCAATGCCTTCTCTCCTACATAGCATTTCATAGAAGAGATGTTATGCGTTCTGAGTTTTCTTTGATGGCCTCTTCACAATTCTGGCCCATGAATGGCCCAGGTGTCGTGGAATTATCCCAAGTGAAATGTGAGATGAGAATGACCTTAGGGTTATGGAATTATCCCCTTATCCATAGATGACTTGTCTCATTTTTCTGGGTGATTGTAAGATGACTATCCCATTGAGCATGGTTCCTAATGAATGATGTGAACGCCCTTATATGTATATATCCTACAAAGTGAATTAGATTCCATTTTGGCTTGAAATCTAAGACAATGTTGCGCTGATAAAGATTGCACAATAGATTCATGTCTTCCATACTACCACCGTAGTACACTTCCAAGAAGTCCTTTGATGAGGTGATATTATAGGGCCTGCATGCTGGTATTTCTCGAAACTGGAATAAGAAGTATCTTTCATGAAAGAATACAAAGTAGGCTGGAGAAGGTGCTCTATAGCTGAGGATTCCCCCAAAAGAGAGCTCATATGCCTCTTATCCTCCTTCAAGAGCTTTACTTATGTCTAAAGTTCAAAGGTCTTCCTCATGTATTTCTTCTGCTTCTCCCATTTGTCTCAATGAACAACCAAATTCTCAGGCCACCTCTTCCTCAAGTTGTAGATGGTCTATCAACATTTTGCCAGAGGGAATATCCCTCTTTCATAATCCTCAACCATGTTCCTCCATTTTTCCAATTGGACTTTGAACTAGAAATCCCTGTCAATATTTGTTTGGATTCCAATTTTCTCTGTAAGGATTTCTATCTAAGTTTCCTGGTTAATCATTTCAAGAGGTATTTCCTCCTATGTTTGAGTTCCAACCTCTAACTGTTCAAGGAGTATAACTTCCTTTGTTTCTGTTTCTTGTTCCCTAGTCATGGCCTCATTATTTTGGGTTTCATTGCTCATGTCACTGGTTTCTCAACTAATTCTTCCTATGTAGGTCTGACATATTCTTCTTCTAAATTTTCACATACCTGGTGGACGATCCCAACCACTTAATATAGGCAATCTAGACTTGTTGGACCCCCTTGTATTCTTTCTCTCATCTGTTTTATTTTATTTTTCATCCTCTAATTAATTTCTTCAAAATTTGTAATTTTTTTGGATAAAGGTAGAGTATAGAGACCAATGAGGTTTACCTGGAATATGTCTTAGTTTCTTGTGCTCGAGAGCCTTATTTCTCAATGCCGCCACAAGATTTTCTCCCTCATTTTCTGTTGCAACAACGTCCATTTATTGACCCTGAATTGCAACCGAATATGATTCCTTCTTTCATGCTTTAGGGAATGCGTCCTCCCCCAATAGTTTTAAGGGAAATCCATTACCTCAATTGAATCTTCCTCCTCCGCTAGTTCTTGTGTGTAATAAATTGGTTATGTATCCATTGCACCTAATTCCTTCATTAGTCCAACTTCCCCTACTGGTTCTTGTGTGAAAATAGGGGTCTCTTCTTGTTGTGCTGTTGACTCGGCCCTTTTAGCTGGTTCTAATGTTTTAACTGAAACAAAAAGTTTGGATGAGGACCATGTCATCTTTTTCTTAGGAAAAAATACTTTTATTATCATCTTCCCCTTCTTTGAGGGTCGAGCCTTTCCTTTTTGGGATGGCATGATTTCCTTCTCTTCATAGAGGGTTCCTCGAAGTCATTCCTTTGAAGGTTGTGTGGAACATGTTTCCCTCAAGTCCTATGCGAATGCTGTTGTTTCCAGAGTGACCGGTCCTTCCACAATTTGTGGAGGGTTCATTGGGATTTACCATTCATGACCGACCCGATGGAATGCATGCATCACCCTAAAATTGATATTTCCATCATGGGTGAGGCCCTCTCATTGCCATTGGGATTTTTGTATACTTTGGGCCATGTTTTGCAGGATCTTCCCTAAAAATAAAGGAATATTTATCTATTATATGCCTTGTTTTCTTGTGCTTGGGAGCCTTCTTTCTTGGCASCACCACAAGATTTTCTCCCTCATTTTCTGTTGCAACAACGTCCATTTATTAACCCTRAATTGCAACAGAATATGAGTCCTTATTTCATGATTTAGGGAATGTGTCCTCCCCTAATGGTTCTTAAGGGAAATCCATTACCTCAATTGAATCTTTCTCCCCTGCTAGTTATTGTGTGGCAACAAGGGGTTCTATCTCCATTGTATCTAATTCCTCTATTAGTCCAACTTTCCTTGCCAGTTATTGTGTGGAAGGAAAGGGTTCTTTCTCCATTGCACCTAATTCCTTTATTAGTCCAACTTCCCCTACTGGTTCTTGTGTGACAATAGGGGTCTCTTCTTGTTGTGTTGTTGAGTTGGCCCTTTCAATTGGTTCTAATGTTTCAGCTGAAACTTACAGTATGGATGAGGACCATATGATCTTTTTCTTAGGAACAACTGCTTCTATTATCATATTCCTCTTCTTTGAGGGCCGAACCTTTCCTTTTTGGGGTGGCATGATTTCCTTCTCTTCACAGGGGGTTCCTTGAATTCCTTCCTTTGAAGGCTATGTGGCACATGTTTCCCCCAAGTCCCATGCAGATGTTGTTGTTTCTAGAGTCACTGATCCTTCCGCAATTTGTGTAGGAGGGTTCGTTGGGATTTCCCATGCATGACTGGCCTGGTGGAATGCATGAATAACCACAATATTGATAATCACATGGTGGGTGAGGCCCTCTCATTGCCATTGGGATTTTTGGACACTTTGGGCCATGTTTTGGAGGCTCTTCCATAGGATAAAGGGATATTTATCAACCTGCGATGTCTGAGGTGATGTAGTAGCTTCAAGTGATACCCGAAGATGATTCCATGGAATCCCTCACAGGTGAAGTACTCCTACATGTGATAGGCCACCCTTGACCATACAGGACCCAAAAAATTCCTATCGAACCCACTGCCTTTCTTCGTTACCTCCTCTCATTCTTGCAAGAAATCATCTTTTATACTAAGTAATTCCAACTTCCAGGAGAACCATCGTTCTCCTTCCTATGGAAGCCTTGTCACAACAACAATTTATTCTTCATTCACTATGATTGGAAATCCAAGAACCTACCCCTTCTCCTCTTTCAAACTTATAACGAAATCCAAGGTGATTTCTTCATTGTATTGACCCTGGATTATGTCGATATATATCGCCCACCCTGCCTCTTGGAAGACCCTCCAAAATTCTTCATCTTATTTAACCAACCCTACATTTGGTTCACGATGAATGAGAGAGCCTCCCATCATTGTTCTTTGGTAGAATTCAACTACCCCTATTCATCGATCTTACTGACTTGGTTGCAGAGGTCTTGCAACACTTGGTGAGAGAAAATGGCGAGTAATCTAATTCCACCACCTTTTCAAAAATATTAAGTTAGAGAGGGTGACGGTCCTTGAAGTGGAATCAATGCAAATTATGGTCATGGCAACGATGTGATGGAAAAATGTGTGGTGTTTAATGGAATTAGTGGTTGGACATGTTGGATATTTATTGCTACTTGTCGTTTAATTATTATTCAACCATATAATGGAAACTAATCTGATTCCATCACCTTTTCAAAATAGTAAGTTGGAGAGGGCAATGGTCGTTGAGGTGGAATCAATGTGAATTATGGTCGTGGTAGCAATGTGATGGCACAAACGTGCCGTGTTTAATGGAATTAATGGTCAGGCAAGTAAGATATTTAATTCCACTTGTCGCATAATAATTCTAAGTTATGGGGTAATTATGATTGTGCATGGGTAAACTGGGCAACCATGTCAACTCAATTAATGTCATTTAAATGATATTCGAAGTGTAAGGAGGAGTACATACCTTTTGACCGCTTACCTCATGTGCCATATGTCTTATGCACATGGCCCGGGCTTGCTGTCATGAGATGTTTCATTGTATCGGTGGATGGCATCAAATTCTCAATAGCCAAATTGGTGACTTGTTGTTCCCATGCCACGATATCTTTTTTGATGGTGACATCATGTTGTTAAGTTCTACCACATGGAAAGAGATTTCCATAGCGCTCGGAGTTGAAACACTTGGAGTTGCAACAACATGAGGTGTTGCATCCAATATGAGATGTTGCAGTCATATTTATTGCGCTGAAGCATTATTCTAATGTAATCTGGAAGCGGAACCTGCATCCACAACAAAGGATATATATTTTTAATATATATATATATATATATATTATCTTTATTTATTTATTTATTATTATTAATGTCATTTAAATGATATGCGAAGTGTAAGTAGTACGTACCTTATCACCGCTTACCTCTGGAGTTGCAACAACATGAGGTGTTGCAATAACATGAGGTGTTTCATATAATACGAGATGTTGCAACCATATTTATTGTGCTAAAGCTCGAAGTTGTAGCATATGTAGTTGAAACAACATGAGGTGTTGCAACCAATACGAGATGTTGAGACTATATTTATTGTGCTAAAGCATTATTCAAATGCAATATGGAAGAGGAACTTACATACACAACAAAGGTTAATTTTTTGTAGTTGCAACATTTGGAGTTGTAGCAACATGAGGTGTTGCATCCAATACGAGATGTTGTGGCCATATTTATTGTGCTGAAGATTGGACTTGCAACATCTAGAGTTGCAATGTCTGGAGTTGCAACATCTGGAGTTGCATCAACATGAGGTGTCACATCCAATACGAGATGTTGTGGCCATCTTTATTGTGCTGAGGCATTATTCTAATCGAATTTGGAAGAGGAACCTGCATCCGCAACAAAGGTTATTTTTTAATATATATATATATATATATATATATATATATATATAATATTTTATTTAGTTGATTATTATTATTAATGTCATTTAAATGATATACAAAGTGTAAGGAGTACGTACCTTCACATTGATTACCTCTGGAGTTGCAACATTTGGAGTTGCAACATATGGAGTTGAAAAAACTTGAGGGGTTGCAATCAATAGAAGATGTTGTGGTCATCTTTATTGTGCTGAAGCATTATTCTAATGGAATCTGGAAGAGGAACCCACATCCACAACACAAGTTTTTTTTTTTTAATATACATATATTTAAATTTTATTTATTTATTTATATTATTATTGTCATTTAAATGATATGCGAAGTGTAAGGAGTACTTACCTTTTCACTGCTTACCTCGTGTGCCATATGCCCAATGCACGTGGTCCGAGATTGCTGTCGTGAGATGATTCATTGTATCGATTACTAGAATCATGCTCTAAATAGCTGGATTAGTGACCTGTTTTTCCCGTACCACGTTTTTTTTTCTTCGATGGTGACATCATGTTATTAAGTGCTGCCATGTGCAAATGGATTTCCATAGCGCTTGGAGTTGAAACATCTAGAGTTGCAGTGTCTGGAGTTGCAACATCTGAAATTGCAACAACCTGAGGTGTTGCATCTGTCAGGCAGTTGGCTTAGGTTGATGGACAATTGGTTTGGATTGTTGATTGTCATTGATGTCAACCCTTGGAGAGTGATGATTGTTGGTTGTCATTGATGTCAACTCTTGTAGAGTGATATTGTAGATTGATATCAATCCTTAGATATTGATATCAACCCTTGGAAGAAGTCCGGTAGCATAAAGGCATGGGTAAGAGATTTGAGTCTATTTGAGGTATAAGGGCATGAATATCAGTGAATTTACATGTAAGACTATTCTAGATGGATAACACATGTCATGCCATTTCTGGTGATATGTGGAACGCCATGTAACTCCTCACGGTTAGAGAGTTATGGCCATATGAAGTTGGAGAACCCTCATCAGTTATTTAGAAGATCCTAGAAGGTCAAAGAAGTCAAATTATTCTAGAAGCTCCTAGAAGAAGTTAACCAATCAAAGTGGTTAGTCATGGGTTAAGTGATTGCAACAAGAAAACAATTAAAAATAAATTAGTTGCAACTAGAATTGGAGAGTTTACTATTTTTGGATAAAGTAGTTAAGTGGAAAAAGTGGCTAAGTGGACAAAGTTGGTTAAGTAGACAAAGTGGTTAAATGGAAAAATTGGCTAAGTGGACAAATTTGGTTAAGTGGACAAAGTGGCTAAGTGGACAAAGTGGTTAAGTGGATACTTCTAGAGGAAGCAACTTGGAGAGTATAAATAAGAAAGCAAGGGTCTCCCATTAGTATCCATTGAGCATATTGAATATCTACAAGTGACTGAGGTAACCAAAGGAGATATAAGGCAAATTGCAGAGGGAAGGTGAAGTAAGGAAGGCCAAAATTCAAGGGAGGATAAAGTCTTTTGATGATGCTTTCTAAGATATGTTATTTACAGGTCATCTCACCATTTTTTGCAATAATTTTTTTTCTACAATGATTAAGATAGCGAAATATGGAGGCCATTCAGAAAACATATCTAAGTAACTGGGATACAAATTTCCTCTTGTGGGTCATTGTATTTTGAGAGTTACACTCTGTGGAAAGTAGGGTTTGTGTCTAGTCTTGAAATTCGTCTAAAACAAGTGTTTTGGGTAAAAACCTCATAACTTATTCATAACATATCCAAATTCAGCAAGACCAAATGTATTGGTTAGAGTACAGTCTGTAGTATGTTTTGTACCATTTTCAGATTTATACAACAAATATTCCATGCGGGGAATTCTCTACAAGTTCTCTCTCTAGAATATGCCATAATTCAACAAGGTATTCCATTTTTGCTATAACTCCTTTCCTGGGAGGTTCCAAGCAGTGAAACCAGGAGGAATTGCAGACAAGACACATAAGAAAATTGTATACTAGTTTTAGATATTTATTCATTACAGGTACATAGTTATGTTTGTTTCAAGTTAGGGTTGTTGACTAATCCAAAATTAGTCATGTGAGACTAAATTAAAATTTGATGAAAATGTTAGTATCTTGTTGTTAAAGTTAAGGAAGGTTTGCAAGTATGTGATCATATACACCGGGTTACAAATCAGATTTGGATGATGAAATTGATGAGGTATTTTGGTTGTTGTATGTTACAGATAGAGGTTGTATAACAGTGAGGTTGTGGCACATGATTTGATGTAATGGTTTATGGTATTGGGATTATGGATAGAGTGATGAATTGTTAGATAACTTTTGATGGTTATATTTGTGTATGTATTTGATATATGGTTGAGGTACATGTTGGGTACATGGTTGAGACAAGTAGTTGATGAGTTGGCACATACATGAGGTGTATAGTTGATGATGTTGGTACATCTTGATGAGTCATAGTTTATGTGTATTTGATGCATGATTGGTACATATTTGGTGCATGGTTAATGCACTTGTTGATGGTACAAGTTGAGGTACAGTTTGGTGCATGGTTTATGCACTTGTTTATGGTACAGGTTGATGCATGGTACATGTTGGAACTTATTATTGGTACAGGTTGTTTACATGCTATTGGTACATGTTGATTACAGGTTGTTATAGGTTTTTTGGTGCATGTTTATTGGTATGGGTTTACAACAATATATCTCACAGTGATAGTGTGACGGTGGTTCCATCATTCTACTTATATTTCAGGGTGGTTGGACGGGGCAAGGATAGGCGATTGTAGCCACCTTCCAATTGTAGTCGGAGAACATAGGGGGTTGTATCCTCCTTCTGGTTGTAGCGAGAGAATTGGGGAGTTAGAGATTCCCTCAGGTTATAGCTTGATAAACTAGGGGGTTGGATCCTCCTTCCAGTTGTAGTTGGAGAATTGGAAGTTGGTGCTTCCTTGAATGTAATTCTTGAGATATAAGAAAAACATTCTGTGGTTTTATCCCGCATTGGGTTTCCATGTAAATATTGGTGTACTGTGCATTGTGTGGATGTGTTTGTTATTGTTTATTATGCACTGATGAATGTTAATGCTATGATACAGTAAGATATTGATGATGAACATATAAACATGGTTGAATAAGTAAAATAATATACTTTTTGGCTTAAAGGATTAATAATTGGTATAATTTCTCATTACTGATTCACCCCCCCTCTCAGTAATCCAACAATTGGTATCAGAGCAGGTTCCTTCAGGAAAAAATTTAACCACTGGAAGGAGATCATGGATTATTTTGAGAATGGAGTACCACTGTTTAATGTTCAGAATGGTTTAAAGTATGAGATATGGAGTGGAAGGACGAAAGTATTTTTAAAGGCACAGGGGTATGATATTTGGAAATCAATTGTTACAGGATATGATAGTTCAAAAAGGGAAAAGACACATCAAAGAAGGAACTGAAACAAAATAAAAAAATTGCAATGGATTTCATTTTGGAAGGACTATATGATTTAGTAAAGGACAAAGTGGGTAAATTTTCATCAGCTAAAGAACTTTGGGATAAGTTACATAATATCTATTCTTCACCCATCACAGAGTCAAAGAATGTCAAAGAAGATGTGGGTATAGATCAAGAAGAAAGATGTTCATCATGTCAAAACGATTCAAAAGATGAAGAGTACAAATCAACATAAGTATGTTGTTTTTCTTTAATTGTGAAAAATGCAAACATCTTGAAATGGAATGCCATGAAGGAAATGAGACAGAAAAAATAATTGAAATAGAAGACAATTATGAAGCAGGACTGATCAGTGCTTTAGATGAACAAAGAAAAGAAAGAGAAAAAAACAAGTCACTCAAGAAAGAATTTATGAAACAAAAGGAAAGTGTTCACATTTTTGAAGAAGCCCAACAGGTCATCGAGAACTTAAGAACTCAGCTAGAAGAAGCCAGAAAGATCGAAGAAAATCTTGAAGATCAAAAGCAATATTTGGAAGCCAACATAGCAACACAGAAGGAAGAAGCAGAAATGAGAGAGAATATGTTGAAATATCATCTTAAGGAAAGAATTAACGATCTAAATGATCTTGAGGCAGAGTTTGGTCAAGAAGAGAAAGGACTTGAAGAAGAAATAATCACATTAAAAATCCATCTTGAAGAAGCAAAAAGAATAGAAGAAGTCATGTAGTCTTAGATAATGAAGAAAGAAGAAGAGGTTGATAAGATTTAAGAAGAAGTTGCCACATTGAGAATTAAAATCGTCAAGCTCAACAAGAATGTTGAAGAGACAAAAACATCCACATTAGTTGTAGAGAATGAAGAGAAGCACTCTAGGTTTCTAGAAAAAAAGAATGAAGAAAAGAGCAAGAGTTATGCAGAAGTACTCAAAGGAAGGAATCATGGTCAACCATGATCTAAGAAAACTAATAAAGATACATCTTCAAGAAGAACATCCATGTTCAAGCCACAAAGAAGCTTCAATCATGATCATGACTAGTTAAGGCAGAAATTCAGAAGGATTACACCACAAAGAAGATCATTCACTCCCAGGTATGTAAATTTCTTTTATGGTCATTGCTTTTATTGTACTAACTTTGGACATAAGGTTGCAGATTGTAGGGATTATAAAAGAAATGTTCAAGCAAGAAATACTTATGTGGCCCCAGGTAACATTGAATGTTAAAAATGTCATAACTACAGAAAAATAGCTCATGATTGTAGAATCATGATCGATACTTACATGAAAGAGAACACTGATATCAGATATAAAAAAGTATGGATAAGAAAACATGAAGAACAAGTGAACAAAGAGCAGGTCCTAGAGATTGCAAGATTGGTAATAAAATGAGATGAAGACAAATCTACAAAGAAAAAGGAATATGCCAGATACAGAAAGGTTTGGAAAAGAAATGAAAGAAAATGAGGACATGTAAATAATGAACAGGTTCAAGAGATTGTACTTTAAGGTATTTTAGTGAAAGATGAATCCATAGACAGAAAGAAAGAAGTCAGAGTTTAAAGAGATGATGAATCTACCGATGAAGATGATGATGACTCCGCATCAGATTAGAATTTTTTCTGAGCCATGTGGATTAGAGATTCCTAGGGAATATGAATAATAGATAGGGGGAGTCTATGCGGTAGTTGAGACAAAACAAAGAACCATCCTTCGAGCATCTTGCAGATTTTGAGTAGACAGATTCATAACAGTCAGTTAGCAGAAGTACAATATGATAGATTAATCAGTTGTAGTAATAAATACTTCATGATAGTACAATGACAAATGAGTCAAAATTATGGATAGTTTTGTAGTAGAGTCTTGGAAAATATGGACAAAGATGGATTCGTAAGACCACTTAGCAGGTTTGGAAAGATATATGACAGTGGATGATAGCATGGATTCATAGATTGGTTCATAGAGTGGTTCAAAGACAAAGGAACATTATCATAATGGATGATAATTACACACGAATATTTGAATTCTTATTCTTGAATTCTTTTCATATATGTTAGTTGATTACACAAGGAAGCACCAATGGAAAATAACTCCAAAAGGCAATAGGTACATGAAGACTTATATTTTTTCTACACAACATATTGCAAAGAAGTCAAGAGAGAGAAACATAACCAAAAAGATAGGTAGAAATATCATTCAGATAAGTTGTCAGACGAGGTAAGAATAGAGGTATGATTCCATGGGAAGAGATTCATCAAATGCATGATAGAGAGTTATATGCTTGGAGAGAGAGCACATACGCATGTTTCCAGGGGGAGCGATTGTCACAAGGGAAGAATGCGCGATATGAATTCAATATTGCATCAGAGTGATACCCTTTGTAAAAGGGGAAGATATTATTCATATGAAGGGAGATAGAGAGTAATCAGAGGCTTAGAAACACAAAGAAATATCAAAGGCATTTAGATAGGGGGAGAAACCCCAAGGAGAGTTCAGTAAGGGGGAGCATCCCCAAAGGGAGATACCATTTTCCATTGATGTCAAAGGGGGTGATATATAAACATTGATGAGGAATATATGAATGAATGTTATCATGACTAAATGTTTCCATCAATGTTGGTGTTGCCATCAATGCAAAAGGGGGATATAGTCAGGCAGTTGGTTTAGGTTGATGGACAGTTGGTTTGGATTGTTGGTTGTCATTGATGTCAACCCTTCGAGAGTGATGATTGTTGGTTGTCAATGATGTCAACCCTTAGAGAGTGATATTGTAGATTGATATCAAGCCTTAGAGATTGATATCAACCCTTGGAAGAAGTCTGGTAGTGAATTTCGATAGCACAAAGGCATGGGTAAGGGACCCACATATGTTTGAGGTATAAGGGCATGAATATTAGTGAATTTATAGGTAATACTATTCCATATGGATAGTAAATGTCATGCCATTTCTGGTGATATGTCAAACGCCACATAACTCCTCATGGTTAGAAAGTTATGGCCATGTGAAGTTGAAGAACCCTCATGAGTTATCTAGAAGATCCTAGAAGGTCAAAGAAGTCAAACTATTCTAGAAGCACCTAGAAGAAGTTGACCAGTCAAAGTGGTTAGTCATGGGTTAAGTGGTTGCAACAAGAACAAAATTAAAAATAAATTAGTTGCAACTAAAATTTGAGAGTTTACTATTTGTGGATAAAGTGGTTAAGTGGACAAAGTGGCTAAGTGGACAAAGTTGGTTAAGTGGACAAAGTGGCTAAGTGGAAAAAGTGGTTAAGTGGCTAAGTGGAAAAAGTGTTTAAGTGGAAAAATTGGCTAAGTGGACAAATTTGGTTAAGTGGACAAAGTGGTTAAGTGGACAAAGTGGTTAAGGGTATACTTCTAGAGGAAGCTACTTGGAGAGTATAAATAAGAGAGCAAGTGTCTCCCATTAGTATCCATTGAGCATATTGAATATCTACAAGTGAATGAGGTAACCAAAGGAGATCTAAGGAAAATTTCAGAGGGAAGGTGAAGTAAAGAAGGCCAAAATTCAAGGGAGGATAAAGTCTTTTGATGATGCTTTCTAAGGTATGTTATTTACAGGTCATCTCACCATTTCCGCAATAACTTTTTTTCTACAATGATTAAGATAGAGAAATATGGAGGATGTTGAGAAAACATATCCAAGTATTTGGGATACAAATTTCCGCTTGTGGGTGATTTTATTTTGGGAGTTACACTCTGTGGGAAATAGGGTTTGTGTCTAATCCTAAAATTAGTCTAAAATAGGTGTTTTGGGTAAAAACGTCATAACTTCTTCATAAAAAATACAAATTGAGTAAGACCAAATGTATTGATTAGAGTACTGTCTGCAGTATGTTTTGTACCATTTTCAGTTCTATACAGAAAATATTCGATGAAGGGAATTCTTTACAAGTTCGCTCTCTAGAATAAGCCAAAATTCAGCAAGGTATGCCATTTTTGCTATAAATCCTTTTCTGGGAGGTTCCAAGAAGTGAAACCTGGAGGAATTGCAAACAAGACACATAAGAAAATTGTGTACTATTTTCAGAGATTTATTCATTACAGGTACATAGTTATGATTGTTTCAAGTTAGGGTTGTTGATTAATCCAAAATTAGTGATGTGAGACTAAATTAAAGTTTGATGAAAATGTAAGTCTCTTGTTGTTAAAGTTAAGGAAGGTTTTCAGGTATATGATCATATAGACTAGGTTAAAAATAAGATTTGGAAGATTAAATTGATGAGGTATTTTGGTTGTGGTATGCTACAGATAGAGGTTGTGGAACATGGTTTGATGTAATGGTTTATGGTATTGGGTTTATGGATAGAGTGATAAATTATTAGATAATTTTTGATGGTTATATTGGTGTATGTCTTTGGTATATGGTCGAGGTACATGTTGGGTACATGGTTGTGACAAGTAGTTGATGAGTTGGCACATACATGAGGTGTATAATTGATGATGTTGGTACATCTTGATGAGTCATAGTTTATGTGTATTTGATGCATGATTGGTACATATTTGGTACATGTTTTATGCACTTGTTGATGGTACATGTTGAGGTACATGTTGGTGCATGGTTGATGCACTTGTTTATGGTACAGGTTGAGGTACATGTTGATGCATGGTACATGTTGGAACATGTTATTGATATAGGTTGTTTACAGGCTATTGGTACAGGTTGATTACATGTTGTTTGGTACAGGTTGTTACAGGTTGATTGGTATGGGTTTACAATAGTATATCTCACAGTGATAGTGTGACAGTGGTTCCATCATTCTACTTATATTTTAGGGCAGTTGGACAGGGCAAGGATAGGTGGTTGTAGCCACCTTCCGATTGTAGCCAGAGAACATAGGGGGTTGTAGCCTCCTTCTGGTTGTAGCAAGAGAATTGGGGAGTTGGAGCTTCCATCAGGTTGTAGCTTGAGAAACTAGGGGGTTGGAGCCTCCTTCGAGTTGTAGCTGGAGAATTGGAAGTTGGTGCTTCGTTGAATGTAATTCTTGAGATATAAGAAAATCATTCTGTGGTTTTCTCCCGCATTGGGTTTCCACGTAAATATTGGTGTAATGTGCATTGTGTGGATGTGTTTGTTATTGTTTATTATGCACTGATGAATGATAATGCTTATGATACAGTAATATATTGATGATAAACATATGAACATGGTTGAATAATTAAAATAATATACTTTGTGGTTTAAAGGATTAATAATTGGTTTAATTGCTCATTACTGATTCATGCCCCCTCTCAGTAATCCAACAACATCCAATATGAGTTGTTGTGGCCATATTTATTGCGTTGAAGCACTATTCTAATGGAATCTGGAAGAGGAACTTGCATCCACAACAAAGGTTAAATTATTATATATATATATATATATATATATATATATATAT
>JASDQU010737049.1:214585-229417 GCA_032191745.1 Picea mariana | reverse complement strand
TTTATTATTATTATTATTTTTTTTTAGGGTATAGATGCTTTTGGTAAAAAATCCTGGGTTAACGTGGCATGATATTGTTTTTTTTCAAAATTAATAAACCATTTTTGGGGCCATCGATGACGATGTTCATCGATTGTTTGACTAACAAAACATTAGCAGTCCGACCAACCACTGTCGGAAGCACTGCTGGTTCATTAGTCTATTTTTGATGGTTCAAAAAACTGTAAATGATCTTAGGATGAACATTGGTCGTTCTTACGACACATGTATGATGACAATGGCTATGGGCATTGGTCGATTGTGATCCACATTCTCCATAGGTTAGTCTCTCTTACGACACATTGGCGATGAAAACGTGTCGGATTTGGGACAAAATGGGGTCAATGGTATGATGGACTACTGACAGACATTGGTTGATCATACGATGAAGCTACAAATACAATGGCTGTGGACATTGGTTGACTGTGATGCACGTTCATCGCTCTTACGATGCACTAGTGAGGAGAACAAACTATTTTTTAGACGCACAAAGGTTGGTGGTATGATGAAATTTTGCGTCGGTATTGCGACTAAACAGGTATCGTCGTACCTACTACGAAAAATGGGATGTAGCCTTCATCGTACTTGAGACATTGTTGTGACAAACCTACGTCGATAAATTGTTGGAAAATTGACCAAATGTAGTAGTGGATTACTATAAAATGCACGCCTAGGAATCATATGATCTCCATATTGAGTGATAAAATTTGTGGTGTTTGTATTTTATCATTTTACATATATTCATACTTTAGTTGTGCATTTTGAAATAAAAAACCCTCTGTTGTGCATAAAGGCTAAAATTTTTCTTGTAAATAAAAAAAAATGCTTATAGGGAAAAATGATTAAAAATGCATGAAAACATGGCATGATGAGAAATACATGCCCTAGGAAGAAAAATCCATGTATGGTGTTGTTAATTTACAAGTTATGAGTTACAATATTGTGGATTTGTTGTAAACCCTAAATAATGCATACTAGGATTTGAATCTTTGGCAAGTGTGCACACACACTAACTAAAATGGACAAATGAGTACTAATTACCTGTGTCCATGAGCTCTATGAGGCATGAGCTTGTACAACCACATTACACATAGGCTAGTTGTTAGTTGCATTTCCATTACAAAGACCTACATAAACCATCAAAGAATACAAGTTTATAAGACTGAATAATAATTAAATAAATAAATCTTGTAAATCTAGAGACCAAATACAATAGAAAGTGCCCTAATGGAAAAACACACCCATGCTTCTATATAGCTCCAAATTTACTAATCTAAGTTTTGGGGTGAAGTTCATAACATTCAAAATATATCTATATCATCTAAAGTGCATTTTCAAATGAAAAAGGATTTCTACCAAGAACCAAAATTCAAGAATTTTTGTAAAATGGAGGGTAAAAGTGTGTTACTTTAAAATCTACAATGTAAATTGAGAGACCAAAACAATAGAAAGTGCCTTAATATAAATGCACGCCCATGATTCTATATAACTCCAAATTTAGCGATATAATTTTTTGGTTGAATTTAATAACATTCCGAATCTCTTTATATCATTAGTAGTGCATTTTCAAATGAAAAAGGACTTCTACCCGAAACCCAAATTCTAGACCTTTTGTAAAATGGAGGGTAAAACTAGATTACTATAAAATGCATGTCTAGGACTCATATGATCTCTAAATTGAGTGATACAAGTTGCGGAGTTTGTATTTTATCATTTTACATCTATTCATACCTTTAGTTGTGCATTTTCAAAACAAAAAACTCTCTACTGTGCATAAAGGTTAAAAATTCCTTTGTAAATGCAAAAAAATGCAGAAAGGGAAAAATGCTTAAAAATGCATGAAACCAGGGCATGATGAAAATCCATGCCTAGAAGTTAACACACCTAAAATTTTAGTGATTCAAGTTTTTGAGGGTGTCTTAGATAATTATACGCCTATTTACATATTTTGTTTTGTGTTTGCAAACATAAAAGTGGTTGCTGTCTAAAAAAGACAAAATCTACCTTGTAAATTGGAACACCAAAATAGTAAAAAGTGCCCAAATAGAAATGCACACCCATGTTTATATTTAGCTCAATATTTAGTGATATAAGTTTTGTTGAGAATTTAATAAGATTATAAATCTATGTATGTCATCCAGAGTGCATTTTAAAATGACTAAGGACCTCTAACTTGAATTGAGATTCAAGACTTTTTGTAAAATGGAGGGTAAAACTGTCTTAATGTAAAATGCACGCCTAAGATTCATATGACCTCCAAATTGAGTGGTTAAAATTGTGGAGTTTTTATTTTATCATTTTAAATCTATTCATACTTTAGTTGTGCATTTTGAAACTTAAAACCCTTTGTTGTGCATAAAGGCTAAAAGATGCACTGTAAGTGCAAAAAAATGCATAAACGTAAAAATGCATAAAAGTGCATGAAAACAAGGCATGGTGAAAAATGCATGCCCTAGGAATAAAAACCCATGTATGGTATTGGTAATTTATAAGTTACAAGTTACAAGACTGTAGCTTTTTTGTAAACCTCAAATACTGTATACTAGGGTGATTTGTGCCCATAATTTGGTAAAGGGTTGAAATATACATGAATATTTGGCAACTGCACAAACACACTAACTAAAATGGAAAAATGAGTACTAACTACCTGCATCCATGAGCTTGATGAGACAAGAGCTTGTACAACCACATCACACATAGGCTAGTTGTTAGTTGCATTTCTATTGCGAAGATATGTAGAAATCATCAGAGAATAAAAGGTTATATGAATGAATAATAAATAAATAAATAAACAAACATATCAACATGTATGAGACTCTCGAAAGACTAAAGTGGAATACCTGAATGAGATTATCTTGGTTTCGAGAATAATTTATTCTCCAATGAACAAAGCCAACCACGTGAAGGTGGAAGCTCATTTGACCCCTCCCCCCCACATCACTCTCAATTACCCATACCCAATTTTTATAATGGAAAATAATTCAAAGTGGCATAGTACTATTCATGCACAAAAAGTAATAAAACAAAATTTAAAGTCAAATGAAATAAAAGAGTGTGTGTGCAGCTATGTGGTTTTGTACATTCAAAACATATAACATACATCCATAAGAAGGTAGAAACAAATAACATATATTAATATATTTTATCATTAGAATATGTTTCCATTATACATCTTTCTCATAATAAATTTTATCATTTATTCGTACCTTTAGTTGTGTATTTTCAAACCAAAAAATTCTCTACTGTGAATAAAGGTTAAAAACTCCTTTGTAAATGCAAAAAAATGCATAAAGGGATTTTTAAAAAAAAATACATGAAATGAGTGCATGATGAAAATGCATGCCCATGTCTTAACACACTTGAAATTTCAATGATTCAAGTTTCCGAGGGTGACTTAGATAATTTTACACTTGTATACATATTTAGTTTTGCGTTTGCAAACATAAAAGTGGCTGCTGTGTAAAAAAGGAAAAGTCTACCATGTAAATTGGGAGACCAAAACAATAGAAAGTGCCCTAATAGAAATGCACACTCGGTTTCTATATAGCTCCAAATTTAGTGATCTAAGTTTTGTTGAGAATTTAATAAGATTCTTAATCTATATATGTCATTCAGAGTGCATTTTAAAATGACTAAGGATTTCTACCTTGAACTGAGATTCAAGACTTTTTGTAAAATGAAGGGTAAAACCGTCTTACTGTAAAATGCATGCCTAAGACTCATATGACCTCCAAATTGAGTGGTTCAAATTGTGGAGTTTTGATTTTATCATTTTATATCTATTCATACTTTAGTTGTGAATTTTGAAACCTAAAACCCTCTGTTGTGCAAAAATGATAAAAGCTGTCTTGTAAGTACAAAAAAATGCATAAACGTAAAAATGCGTGAAAACAAGCCATGATGAAAAATGCATTCCCTAGGAATAAAAAACCCTTTATGGTATTGGTAATTTACAAGTTACATGACTATGAATTTTATGTAAACCCCAAAGATTATATACTAGGGTGATTTGTGCCCAAAATTTGATAAAGGGTTGAAATATACATGAATCTTTGGCAACTATGCAAAAACACTAACTGAAATGGAAAAATGAGTACTAACTACATGCGTCCATAAGCTCGTTGAGGCTGGAGCTTGTACAACCACGCCACACATAGGCTAGTTGTTATTTTCATTTCCATTGCGAAGACCTGTAGAAATCATAAGAGATAAAAGGTTAGACGACTGAATACTATATAAATAGACATATCAACATGTATGAGACTCTCGAAAGAATAAATGGAATACATGAATGAGTTTCTCTTAGTTTCAAGAATAATTTATTCTCTACTAATCAGGGCTAACCACGTGAAGTTGGAAACTCATTCCCCTCCCCCCTCGCATCACTCTCAATTCCCCATACCTAATGTATCTACTAGAAATAATTCAAAGTGGTATAATACGATTCATGCATAGAAAGTAGTAAAACGAAATTGAAAGGTAAATGAAAGAAATAATGTGTATGCAGGTGTGTGGTTTTGTACATACAAAACATATAACATACATCCATAAGAAGGTAGAAACAAATAGTATATATTAATATATTTTATTATCAAAATATGTTTCCATTATACATGTTTCTCATAATATATACAATCACTTCTTTTTTTGTTTTTTAGTTTTCAAAAATATGTTGATTGGCTCATCCATGTCTAGATCCGTTTCATTTGTTGGGCCCTCTCTTGGTGCTGATTCAATATGCATGCTCTGACGCGTTTTATGCCTACTCTCCATGACATGTAGGGTGTTTTTGATGGACTTGGACTGCAATGACAAAAAGGGTTAAATTTATATGGTTATTTATTATTCACAGAAGTAGTTCATTAATGCAAGTATCATTACAATGTTCTTTACCAAGTTGAATAGTTGATACTATTGATTCAACTGCCATGTGTTACTAATCTCACCAATCACTCTCATCTACATGATCCGCCATCAAAACAAGAACAATTATAAGTACTCCATCTACAAGTAAATATTAATAATTGTATTAATCCATACTTCTAATTTTATAGGCATAATACCATCATGGTCAAGATGCACACCACCATCATTGGGCTGCACTCCACTGTCATGGTCAGGCTGCACACCACCATCATTGGACTTGTCTCCATTGCCATGGGGCTTCTGCCCACTTCTGGCCTCATTATTGTTGTTTCTCTCTTGCTTAAAACAAAAGACACATTCATTTATCGGTGAAATCAATCGTGAATAGATTTTACAAGTAATCAATAATTAAAGTCCATTGATTTACTTACGATGTGGTTCAAAGGGGAAGATTGTGTTTTCCCCATGCTTTGTCAACGTTCAACCATAGCTTGAAAGCCACACTTGAAATCGATCCAAAGGTATTCTTCTGTGGTTGCGGTTTTTAATTGAGCCCCCTACATTGCACAAGATCTCAAATTTGGATTATTCGATGCAATTAAATAAAAGTTGGACAATGATAGGAATGATATGGTTTAATTATTTGGTACTTACAACTCAGTCTTTTAGTTTCACATAACCACATTGGCCAAGTTTTTTCTGCCCGTGTTTTTCTAGTCTTTCCTTGGTTGCTTTTGACGTGTATGGGAGCCTAAAAAATGTTTCCAATAGGTTGTATATCACAATTTTTATATAGAACTAACGAAAATTTATCATATTAAATTCAAAATATGATATACCTTCCTGGTCCATGTGGCATCTTTCCTTCTTTTTTCATTGTCTTCTCTTCTGCATCCTTCAATAAATTCTTCAACTCAATCTCGGGAATCATCGAAGGACGCTCATACCTAGGGTTTGTCTACAAATGAACCCTGTATTGATCCCTCACATATTTCAAATATTTACCGACCAATGAGGTGACTCCAATTTTGTTGAAGGAATCACCAAACAGGCCGACTAATTGGTTAATAAGATCCTTTTTCAAACCGTGATTTTGATCATTCCACCATGTGCATATGGCGGGCCCAAAAATATCTAAGGCCTGGTCATTCATATGCTTAAAAAAGATGTTGTTTCCCATGAAACAATATCATCATTAATTTAAAATAATTGTAGAGATGTATGTTTCAATTAGATAATAGGAAATAATTAAGACATTCATTTTAATGTCTGGGATTTTTTGTATCTTGATCAAAACAATGTTCTTGTCCACCAAAAAGGTAATTGGCAATGTTCCCTTGCCGGTAACACATGACGATCCAGGAAAGAAATTGGTAGAATCACCAATTTCCTCATCTCCACCATCAAGTGATTTCTATGACGTGTACTGTGCCAAGGGTGTGTCATGGGCCCTATAAGGTTCAATCATCTTAGTCACGAGGTTTTCAGCCACAAGCAGAGAGCCAAAGAGCCTTGCAGGTATGTGGCTTGTGGTAGGACGTTGTGGTGTTTGAGCATCGCTGCTACCAAAACCATCCTCAAGAGAACGATGCTGCAGTTTTTTGAATAAATCCTATAAAAATAAAACATATTTTATTCAGATCAATAAAAGTAGAAAAAGAAAATTCATAAATGAACATATGTTATAAATAACCTTTTAAAAATATGGCGCTTACCACAGATTGTTTTATTTCCTCCATAAAAAATATGCATCTTTCCGTGTTCTTCTCCATTGGTTCACACATACACAATTCACTAAGTCCAATGCTTTTTTTTTCTCATGGTCCTTTTAATTATCTCAATCAGGTTCAATTCAAACATATCATCACCGTTGTCCACATTGTCAAGTACATTAGGTGTCGAAAACTACATATATCAACAAAACATAAATTTAATTCAATGATAAAAACAATAATAAAATTCACTTTAAATGGATATGGATATTGTTAGTTGTTTACCTGCTTCGAAGCTGGTGCCTTTCCATGATCATCCTGCCAAAATATAAGAAGCATGGAATATTAAAATGTTACCTTATAATATGAGAAACATGAGATATTAAAATGCATGTTAAAGATAAAAATAAGAATCATTAAATAGAGGTTGGTTGAAGTTATGGTATCAACATCCATCTTATACAATGCATCAACATCCATTTTTATTCATCTTTCTACGAACACCATTCATATGTGCATAACTTTTCTAAATACACAACTCTGTTGTAAATGCAAAAAAAAAAAAAACATAAAGGGAAAAATGATTAAAAATGCATCAAACTCGGGCATGCTGAAAAATGCTCGCCCAAGTCTTAACAAACCTGCAATTTGATTGATTCAAATTTATGAGGGTGTTCTACATTATTCTACACCTGTCTACATATTAGTGTTGCGTTTGCAAACATAAAATTGGATGCTGTGTAAAAGAGACAAAATCTACCTTATAAATTGAGAGACCAAATCAATAGAAAGTGCCCAAATGGAAATGCATGCCCATGCTTCTATATAGCTCCAAATTTAGTGATATAAGTTTTGGGGTGAATTTAATAACATTTTGAATCTATCTATATCATCTAGAGTGCATTTTGAAATGAAAAAGGACTTCTACCTAGAACTCAAATTCAAGACCTTTTGTAAAATGGAGGGTAAAACTAGATTACTATAAAATGCATGCCTGGGAATCATATGACCTCCAAATTGACTGATAAATTTGTGGTGTTTGTATTTTATATTTTTAAATACATTCATACTTTAGTTGTGCATTTTGAAGCCAAAATCTCTCTACTATGCATAAAGGTTAAAAATTTCTTTGTAAATGTAAAAAATGCATAAAGGTAAAAATGCTTAAAAATGCATGAAACTAGGGCATGATGAAAATGCACGCCTAGGTCTCAACACACCCGCAATTACCATATGTATCATACATATGGATTTTAAAGGGGATGGTTAGATGGATTCATAAGAACAATACAATAAAACATACAAGGTATTCCTATTAGAACTTCATAAAACAATTAGGACAACTTCATGCTTAATACAATCAACCATATCATAATATTTCTGTATTCATTTAGTCATATCAAACATACAAGGGAAAGAAATTGGTCATTTATTATGAACCCAATTCCAATCACATGAAAAAAACCATACATGCACAATGAATATGATTCCAATTCCCGCATAGCATTATATTAATGAACATATCAGATCTACAATGTCTGAAGAATAGGTATGCCTTTACATGGAGAATACAATGGAGTACAATAAAAAAATAAAGACTAATACAACCATGGTGAATGATACTCTATAGGCCCTCTGTCCTCTTCTCATAATCTGCCTCTTCCTCCATGAGCTCCGTTGATCTGAAAAACCTGAGAACAAGTTACACTCTGATTCCCAAAATTGTTGACCCATAAATAATGTGCCTTGTTTCTCCTTTGTAGATACAATTGTATGCAAAACAACTTCTTGAAACATATTACTACTTATTTAATCTTGAAAGGTTTTTACCTTGGTAAAAATTAATGTACATGAAAAATTACTTAGTAAAATCTTCCCTTAGGGAGTTGGGCGGGTGCCACTCGATTTGCCTTGTCTTCCCAATGGTAATTTCACAAATTGACACATTCTTTTCCAATATTTTTCCATTAGATACTTATGATCATTAAATTTTATTAATTCCTCATCCAAATTAGTGTATTGTTTATAAACTGGGGGAGATAATTTCCTGAAAATCATTTTCATATTGTGCAACAACTCAAAATCCTCTGCCAACAATTCTAATACATCTTGCCCCTTCAAACTGCCATCAAGCTTTTCAAACTTACTGTCACTATTCCTCGTGTCTTCTAATAGATTCTAATATTTTTTCATTGGATACAAATCCCCATTTTCAGTCCAAAACAATGGTAATCCATGCTTGATGACATCACTAAAAATATTCTTAAATGTAGAGATTTCCCTCATAAGCTCATGGCACTTAGTTTCTACATTTTGCAGCAATATCCTATTTGTAATGACTCTTTTAACATCCATTACAATGCTAGTTTTTTCATTGAATTGCAAATCCTTTAACTCCTCTTTAGTTATGTTGTTCAATAACTTGATTATATCACCTTCCAAATCAATTTTATTCTCCAACTCATTTGTTGTTGCTTTTATGTCTTTCAAGACTACGTTAATTAGATGAAGCTAATCCTGCACCAGGGTAAAATAACACCAATTCTAAATAATTGTGTTAGCTATATCATCCAAAATGATATGCTTAACTCCTTTCATGGATAGTCTCCTTGTCACCCTCACCTTCATTTTATTTTCTTCCTTCTGAGCTTCTTCTTTACCAACATTGATTTGTGCCAAACATGATTCTCTACTCTTCACCCGACCTTCTAGTTCTGCTACCTTGTAATCTCTTTGTTTGAGCTGGTTTGTCACAGTTTCCAACTCGATCTCCTTCACACTCAAATCAACCATGAATTTTGATAAACCCACTGCTGGGTTTAATGGATCAATTTTCACTGTAGATGTCTTGGCTTCCTACAATCACTGAATTTGCTGGTCTTTCAAGGTTTCAATTTCATCTTGTAGGCATTCCATGATCTTTCTACTTTCCAATAATTGCTGGTAAAGATGCTCTTTTTACTCGTGATTATCCTACAAATCTGGGGTTTTAACATGTTGTACATCAAGAACATTTAGATTTTTCTTAAGGATCTTAACCTCATTATCCTTCTCTTTGATTAGGTCTCCTACAATAGTCATATTTTTAGGATTTTCTCCTAGGGAAATAATATTCCTGTCCAACTCATTAATCTGAATTCTATTGGCTTTAGTGGCCACCCTCTCCTGCTTCAATTGCTTCTCTATTTTGATTACCATTTTTTTCATCTTCCTCTCACTGGCAAAGGACTACAAGACCCCTTTATACAACATATCACTTGTTTGTTGGTGAACTTCAATCATATCCACTCAGTGGATATCTTGAATATTTACTCTCATTTGAGTGGCTTTGTAATCTACAAGAAAAATAGGCTTAAGTACCTTTGACTCTAGTACAAAAAAATTGAATGTACCCTGCTGGTAATCAACAACATATAGTAATTTTGTTTGAGCTGTGTTTTCTCCCCAAGCCCAAGGATACATTTCCTTTTTTACCCCTTGATTTTTTCTCTTTATATCCAAATAATGTGAAAAGAGTGAGGGATTCTTATCAGAGGTTCCTTTAGTTGTAGAGTTATATGAAACTTTTGGTGTTGACAATAAATATGAAGTGAGATGCTCAATAGTGATATAAGGTCCCTTTGAGGCTAGACTAGCTTCACTTGATCCATATATGATTTTCAATATACCCTTCCCTTCTCTTGTAAACTCAACTAAGAACCCTTCTAAGTCTAATTCTTCATCACCTTTAGTCTTTTTGCTTAGCTTATCACTCAATTGATCTTCAATATCCATTTTAGAATGCATGTATGAAAATGTCCTCTTTCTGATTTGTAATTATTGTTTTTGAGGAGTCTGAATTAAATTGGATTGGTCCATTGACTGAGTGGTAGTTTGATTTTGGGCCTTTACCTCTAGAATATACGTAACGTATTCCCATGAATCCAAGTTAGAAGTTATTTCCACTATAGGATTTGACAGATTCTTGTACATAGGCCTCCTAGCTGCAATCATACCATGTGGGTCATACACCAATTTACTTCCTTTTTCAAAATCTAACTACTGTAACATTTATTTTGTAACATCTAGAGCAGTTCTAAGCTTGACCAAGAAAATGCCAATCGCTTGAGGCAGCTTGAAAGTGATGGCCTACTTATGATGGGAAAAATGAAATTGATTTGAAATGAGCCTTTGTCTGATATATTCCAAAGAAAATATTCTTGAAGTTAAGAAAATTGGCAGCTTGTATGAATTCTGTTCAAAACCATATACTCTAATGATGGTGTGATCCTCAACCATGTACCAATATCCTAATATGGTATCTTTTCTCAGCTACAATATCTTTTTAAACTCATGAATCATCCTAGGAGGCTGAGTGCCATGGAGCAGAATGTAGCATGCACTCAAGAACTTGTTTACATAAAGGATAAAACCTTTATTCTGGTCTTGTTTTTATTTGAATCGTCTATTGTTTTGAACCCAAAGATCTCAAAAAATTAAGAATTACTGAATAATATGAGGTTCACCAAGTATGCCCAATACCTAAAAGATTTAGTGATGTGGAAATTTGACAATTGGAAGTTTATGACTTTGTGTAGGAGCTGACAATAATAAAATTTTGTGAGGGTGATTGACTCTAGTGGACATAAGATAGAAAAAAACCTTAAAATGGTATCATCCACTACTCTATCATGTTCATAACCTAAAATATGACAAATCATGGCAATATATTTCTTTGTTAGTTCGGAGAAGATGGTGGATTTGAAAGGAGGTGGACTAGTTGGTAATGGGGCATCTGGGGCTAATATATTACTCAACAACTTCTTTCTTTTAGACTGTGATAATTCCTGGTACTTAGAACCAAGCTCATAATCATCTAGGGTTTCATATAAAACATGGTCTGAAATTTGGAGCATTTGGGAAATGGATTCTTTACTTATTTCATAGACTATCCTAGAACCATGTACAAAAATTATTTGTTTCCTATCCACCTGTAATTGACAACACACAAATTGACTAATTCTGGAATGTGATAAGTTTGTGGAGAATTGATATGGACAGGTTTGATTCCCATAAGTTCAAGTAGTTTAGACCATTGTTAACGTCAGCCCGGGCTCTCTGAATTAATTGGTGACGGTCAGGAAAAGATAGGGCAGGGTTAAAAACAACCCTTTCCCTGTCCTCCAAGTGGTCATCAAACACAATCATTTTCTTGGATGGTTAGATTTGGCAAGGTTTTGATTGAGTGGCCATTTGATTACTTTTAGGGGAAAAAGACTGACTACCTTTCTCCATCTATCCTTATTTAAAACAATATGAACACATTTGAAATAAGGAAATGAGAACACTACCTAAACTTATTTGTCGAAGGAGAATTGGACTGCTTTTACTAGAGTCTACAATACTCGTAACAAAGTTTACCATGTGCATTTACCTAATTTTTTTCGTGGGTAATTGTTTTAAACTTTAAAAAAAAATTCTTTGTATTACATTGACGCAGTGCATTATTTATTTGTCTCACATCACCATGGCTTCTGTCGTCAATTCATGCATTTTGTGGGTGAGCTAAAGTGGTTTCATAATACCACCCCTACATATATAAATGAATACGATTATGTCACATTATCACTCGTTAATACCATGGTTCTGAATTTAGGCCTCCGACCCCTTGTTATTTAGCATGCAATTTCATCGACCAGAATAAGCTGAGACCGCTGATCTTGGATCTATATGAATGATCTGATCATGTCTTTTGAATTTTCATTTCAAATCCTGTTTTCTCTCTATTGTGAGTACATAAATATGGAAAAGTGATGTAGTATATAGGGTATTGAAACTAAACTAATGAGTGAATGACAGGGAAAAATTGAAGTGAATGACACTGAAACATAACCATTGTGAACCATTTAATATGTAACAAACAACTACATGATCTACATTATCTATCTACATCAACATCGAGGCTCCATACTAACGAAATTTTCCTGGTCGATCCCTCTGATGCACAGGTGGGTTCAATCTCTCCTTGTCCTAGTTTGCTTCTTTGTGCACTGTCGTTACTGGCATGTGTCTATCCAATGCAAATTTTAGCGGGTTTTTCCTCTCCACAAACTCCATACTAGAAAGTGGGGTCAATCCAATGCACATTTCAGTGGGTTTCTCCTCTGCACACTCTCCTTACTGGAAGGTGGGGTCAAAAAATGCACTCGTCAACTAGTTTGGGAGAGGGTTTATTTGGTTGGGGTTTGGCGCCATATTGTTTTTTATGTTTGAAATGTATATTTTTTTTATTTGATGTTTATTTGTAATAAAATTTAAAAACATATTTGTATTTAATATGTGTTTTATAGTTATATATAAGGGTATAGGGAAGAAGTGGAGGTAGGTTCCTATGCATGGAGGGGGAGAGGGCCAACAAGAGTCGTCTATTTCATTTTTAATGACAATGTTAGCATGTGCCTCGATTTTCCCTACCACTTGAAATATGTATACATGATTCATTCCATTCATGAATTTTCTCATAAGTTAGGGGTATAAGGGGGATACGTTAGGTACATAATATTCGTATGGATTTCTTCATCTTCTTCATCTAACACATCTAACTGCAACCATGATTGAGGTTGTGATCATGGTTGGTCTCTTAAGATTTGTCCTAGTTAATATTATTCAGACCTCATGGTGAACAACTAGGACCTTGGGGCTTAGAATTGAAATCTCTTTGAGGCATAGGGAAACTGTTAGAGCACTAGGTTGAAGGTGTAGGGTTTTTTTTTTTTTTTTCTGGGACCCTAGGAAGAGGTATGAACATAAGGAGCTTAACTGGGATTGGGTGTGGGGGGGTCAGGGTTAAGGTGGGTTAGGTATAGGTGGGGTCCTAGGGTTATATGGGTCTAGATCCGAAGTGGAGGTAGGTTCTTATGCATGGAGGGAGTGAAGGACAAAACTAGTTGAGGGAGGGAGAGAAAAAACAAAAGCCTTATTTTTCATTTTTAACGACACTATTAGCACGTGCCTCAATCTTCCATTCTACCTATATCTACCTCCTTCTCTCTCTACCCCCTCTCTCCCTCTCTCTCCATATCACTCAAGACCTCTCTTATGCTCTCTCTCTCTCTCTCAACCTCTTTCTCCTTCTCACACTCTAACACACACACTCTCTCTACCCCCCTCTCTGTCTTCCTATGTCTCTACCCCCGTTCTCCATGTTCCTCTCTCTCTACCTCCCCTCTCCGTGTTCCTCTCTCTCTCTCACACTCTCATACATTCCCTCATATATCAAATGTGAGTAATTTAAATTACTTAATTTCTATCGAAAATGTTCACAAATTCTTCTCATCAAAGAAATCACAGTGCCCAAAATAATAGAAAATAAGTCTGAAAATAATACTATAGAAAATAATAATAACGATGCTATTATCACATGCATCGATCGGGTGTGGGGGGGGGTGTGTTAATATGGGTTAGTTATAGGTGGGGGATTAGAGTTATATGGGTCTAGGGCCAAAGTGGAGGTAGGTTCTTATGCATGGAGTGGGAGAGGGAGAGAACTAGCTGAGAGAGGGAGAAATCCAACAAGAGCCGTCTTTTTCATTTTTAACGACACTGTTAGCACATGCCTCAGTCTTCCATTCCACCTCTCTCTACCTCCCTCTCTCTCCTTCTCACTCATGAACTCTCTTCTTATTCTTCTCTCTCTCTCTCTCTCTCTCTCTCTCTCCATCTCACTCTCGACCTCTCTTTCTCCCTCTCACACTCTCACACACTCTCTCTCTACCCCCCTTCTCTGTCTTCATCTCACACTCTCACACACTCTCTCTCTACCCCCCTTCTCTGTCTTCATCTCTCTCCATATCACACTCTCACACAATCTCTCATATATCAATTGTGAGTATTAATTTAACTTACTTCATTTGTATGAATAATGTTTGCAAAATATTCTCATCAAAGAAATCATAATGTTTGCAAAATATTCTCATCAAAGAAATCACAGTTCCCAAAGTAAGGAGACCCGCCATGACTTGTTGCTTCTCCTCCAATATATTTCATCATCTTTAACCTGCACACAGATATTGATTAATGCATTCACACAGACAATATTACTTTGTATATTACATGAAACCAAATCTTATTCCTAATCTGCTATGCTCTGTTGGCCTCAAGTAAGTTTTTATCAACAAAGACAAAAAATCACAAAGATACCATTAAACCATGACCTAGACCTAGACCTATACGATGA
>JASDQU010737049.1:201479-214565 GCA_032191745.1 Picea mariana | reverse complement strand
GGGGGGGGGTGTGTTAATATGGGTTAGTTATAGGTGGGGGATTAGAGTTATATGGGTCTAGGGCCAAAGTGGAGGTAGGTTCTTATGCATGGAGTGGGAGAGGGAGAGAACTAGCTGAGAGAGGGAGAAATCCAACAAGAGCCGTCTTTTTCATTTTTAACGACACTGTTAGCACATGCCTCAGTCTTCCATTCCACCTCTCTCTACCTCCCTCTCTCTCCTTCTCACTCATGAACTCTCTTCTTATTCTTCTCTCTCTCTCTCTCTCTCTCTCTCTCTCCATCTCACTCTCGACCTCTCTTTCTCCCTCTCACACTCTCACACACTCTCTCTCTACCCCCCTTCTCTGTCTTCATCTCACACTCTCACACACTCTCTCTCTACCCCCCTTCTCTGTCTTCATCTCTCTCCATATCACACTCTCACACAATCTCTCATATATCAATTGTGAGTATTAATTTAACTTACTTCATTTGTATGAATAATGTTTGCAAAATATTCTCATCAAAGAAATCATAATGTTTGCAAAATATTCTCATCAAAGAAATCACAGTTCCCAAAGTAAGGAGACCCGCCATGACTTGTTGCTTCTCCTCCAATATATTTCATCATCTTTAACCTGCACACAGATATTGATTAATGCATTCACACAGACAATATTACTTTGTATATTACATGAAACCAAATCTTATTCCTAATCTGCTATGCTCTGTTGGCCTCAAGTAAGTTTTTATCAACAAAGACAAAAAATCACAAAGATACCATTAAACCATGACCTAGACCTAGACCTATACGATGACCTAGACCATGATATACACCTAGACCATGACCTAGACAATGGAAAGAATATTTATTTGTTTCCCATTTACTACTCTCTCCCCTTATTTCCCTCTCTCCCCCAGTTTTCTCCTATGTCTCCCAACTCTCTCTCTCTCTCTCTGATCTCTCACATGCTCACTCACTCTTTCCCATTGAGCCACATTTTATTTGGAGGAATTTCAAAGTGTTAAATATAAAAATTATATAAAACTTTAGACACAATCACCTATATAGATTTTCCCGTGGAAAATCCTCTACTTATAGGGAAGTGGTTAGAGCACTAGGTTGAATGTGTAGGGATTGTGGGGACCCTAGGAAGAGGTACAACCATAAGGATCTTAGCTGGGATTGGGTGTGGGGAGGGGTTAAGTTGGGTTAGGTATAGGCATGGGCCTAGGGTTAGATGGGTCTAGGTAAGAAATAGTGGAGGTAGGTTCCTATGCATGGAGGGGGAGAGGGAGAGAAGCAGAGGGAGAGAGAGAGCCAACAAGAGCTATCTTTTTCATTTTTAATGGCACTGTTAGCACATGCCTTGGTCTTCCCTTCCACCTATAATTTGTATAGGGGATTCATTCCATTCATGATTTTTCTCATAAGTTAGGGGGATAAGGGGAATAAGTCAAGTACATAATATTCGTAGGGATTTATCTCTTCACCTCTCTCTCTACCCCCTTCCTCCCTCCCTCTCTCTCCATATCACTCTCGACCTCTATTCTGTCCTCTCATATATCAATTGTGTGTAATTTAACTTACTTCATTTGTATGAATAATGTTCAAAAAATATTCTCATCAAAGAAATCACAGTGCCCAAAATAAGAATACTCACCATGACTTGTTGCTTCTCCTCTAGTATATTTCATCATATTTAACCTACACATAGATCTTTATTAATACAATCACATAGACAAGATTACTCTATATATTACATGAAACCAAAGCTTATATATAAAATATTACTCTGTATATTACATGCAACCAAAGCTTATACCTACTCTGCTATGCTCTGTTGGCATAAAGGAAATTGATACCAACAAAGACAACAAATCTACCATTAAACCATGACATAGACCATGACCATGATCTAGACCTATGTCATGACCTAGAATTACACCTAGACAATGGCATGAATATTTATCTATCTCCCATTCAACCTCTCCCCTTATCTCCCTCTTTCCCCTTGCTCCTATGTCTCCCACCACTATCTCTCTCTCTCTCTCTCTCTCTCTCTCTCTCTCTCTCTCTCTCTGATCTCTCACATGATCACTCACTCTCTCCCATTTTCTCCCTCTTCCTCTCTCTTTATCCCCTACTCTCGCCCATAACAACCATATAGATAAGTTCAAATTACAAATATAGAAAATAATAATAAACATACTTTGTAATTTTAGATATAACTTTTTGATGGGTTATATATTAATAATAAAAATTCATAAACTTTGAGCCACGTTTTCTTTGGAGGAATTTTAAAGTGTTAAATATGAAAATATGAAACTTTAGATACAGTCAAAAAATCAAATTTATTAATGATTACAAATCATAACGTTTTTCAAAGTACAACCTACTGATTACAAATCGTAATTTTTTTTCCAAGTACTACAACCTTAGTCATTATCATAATTATTAACTAATTAAACCACCATCCGAGTTTAATAACAATATTCATAATTTGACTAATATAGCCATCGATTAAGACGAATTGTGTGATAATTCACACATGAAGAGTATCAAATTGTACTTTGGAAATCCAATGAAGGATTAATACTTACATATATTTGCTCGTGGAAAATCCTCTATTTAATGGTCATTTCGTTGATCTTTTGTATATGAAATATAATTAGATATTGGGCGCTATGAATCATGACGATTACACTTGTCTAATGGTGACGAAAGGCTCAAATTACTGGAGAAACAAGATTAATTCGAAGACTGGGAAAACTTTTGCAGCTAATTCTGGTTTTACAAATTGTGTAGTTTCTGTTCCTGCAACATCGGTTATTTTAAAAAGGTCCTTATATACATTTCCTAAAGTTCCTACTTGTTCCGTTAAGAGTGCTCCTGAAGCAAGGGAAAAAAAGTTTAAAGCTCGTGCAAGGAATGAACAACCCATGGTGTACTTTCAACTCATGGTTGAGAACAAACTGAACATAATTATGAATGATTTAATCAAGATTAAACATGATCTTCATGTTCTAAAATGTCCTAGATGCCAAGCTAAGGAGAATAATGGAGTTGATAGCGTTAGTTCATCTGCCTCTAGGCATAATGTCTACATTAGCCAAGATGAGGAAATGGGTGATTCCTAAATAGACTCAGATCATTATATGTTAGTCGTATTAAGTTTACGTACTGTGTGTGAGGATTCCATTAAGAGATCATTTGTAATTTTGATAATTCTAGGATTTTAGCCTAATACTTTGTATATCTCATTTTTAATATAAATTACTTATGCTGTTCCTTTAATGAATCATCTCTTATTTGACCAATGTGTGTTCTGTTTATCTGAAGGATATTTATAAGAAACATTCATATAAAAGATATGTTAGTAAGATATTTTGTTTATAATTTATTGGTTTCAATGTACATAATCCAATGCATAATTTCATATTTCCACTCACATGGATTTTATACTATGCTCAATTTTTGTAAGGAATTTTAAATTTTGTTGAGAAAGAAGAATTTGTAATAAGACTAAACACTTGTTTTTTAAAGAAAAAGAGAAAACAATTGTGAGCCTTTATGCACATCAATGAGGTTTTTGTCTAAAAATGACAATATAAGGTTATAGACAAGTGTGAAATCACAGATGACACCTTCTGCAAGTTGAACCACTCAATTTGGCTCAAAATTGGCACTAGGGCATGCATTTTACTTTGAGGCAGTTTTGCATTCAAATTTACTTGAAATCCCAAATCTAACTGGATGAAAGCAAATTCTCATGTTCTTCAATTGCACTTTAAATGACATATGTAAATTTACAATATATATAACTCCATATTACAACCTTTAAAACAATTTTTGAGCTACAGGAAAGCTTGGGCGTGCATTTTAATGTTGTCACTTAGTACAAGTTCGACCTTGCAAATTACAAAGTCTTTTTGCACAATAAAGTCTTTTATGACTGAAAATGAAAAACTGACCTTGGTTTCCCTCATAACCCACCATCCTATGATTAATCAAACTGTCGTGAATCTTTTTGCATATAAACCATCCATTTTGGAGTGTAAATGTAGTACTAATTGTACAAACATGTTATAAATATTGGAATGATCAATTTTTAAGGGTTGTTGAGGAATCAATATGTTACGGGAGAATTCTTGCAGCTGTCAATGCTACTTTCATTTCTTTGATCCAATGTTTTTTTAAAGCGAAATTTCACCAATTTGGCTAAAATTTATTTTATTTTGAAGAAATTTACGCTACAAATTTTTATATTTCATTGAAAATAAAAAACTTGTAGAATAATTTATTATTTAAGTTATGCATACACTTATATTTTTCACTTAAATATAAACATTTTCCATGAGCATATAATAGGTTTTCTTATTTTTTTTTCCCAAAACAATGATTATGCATCCCAATTTTTTTGGGAATCTTCACTACATATGGATAAGTAGTTAATAGCAACTACTCTTGGGAAAACCATGTATTTTCAATTGAACTCATGTAAATTTTTGTAGGAAATGAAATTGTTTTTAATACTATTATTTTTTTTTTTACTTCTTTCAACATGTAGGTGGTACACCATGTTGTATATTAGCGTGTAGGACTTTTTGCGTGTATTTCTAAAGATATTTCCATTTCCATTTCTTTTTGTCGTAAGTTATTGTCAATTATTGTCAATGATGCACATGTGACACTAATGGAATGGTGTTGTTTCCAAATTTTAAAGGCAGTAACAAAAAATCAATCGGTTATCTCCTAAGATAAATGGTATATATATTTATTACAAATATGCTTTTATCACCAAATAGTTTGATAATTTATGACTTATGTGTTTTGAAAGAAGAAACATTGCTTTGATCCCTAAGTTTGATAACCCTACTTGTTTTAAGGAGTATAGGCCTATTTCCTTATACAACCACATATATAAAATTATTGCAAATATTATTACTAGAAGGGTTAAAGGACTGCTCTCCAAGTCTATTTCTAGTGAGCATTTTGGGTTTTTTTATATGGTAGGCATATTCATGAGGCCATTGGGGATGGTGCAAGAGGGTATACATTCCATTAAGACTAGGAATATCAGGGTATCGGTGGTTAAAGTTGATTTATCTAAGGAATATGATAGGGTTATCTAGTTTTATTTGAGATTGATGCTAATTCACTTTGGGTTTTTTGTTCCTTTTGTGAACTAGGTTATGAACTGTGTATCCACGATTTCTTTCTATATATTAATAAATGGGTCTACTTTAGGTTTTTTAAGGCTTAAGAGGGCTTAATACAAGGGTGTCCCTTCTCTCCCCTTATACTTTTAATAGTGACTAAAGGTCTTAGTAGAGCCTTGTTGGATGCAAAATAACGTGGGTCAAAATTGGCACTAGGGAATGCATTTTATTTTGAGGTCAATTTGCATTCAAATTTACATGAAATCCGAAATCTAGCTGCATAAAAGAAACCTCTAATGTTCTTCAATTGAACTTTAAATGAAATATGTAAATTTACAACATATCTAACTCCACATTACAACCTTTACAACAAAATTTGAGCTACAAGGAAGCTTGGGCGTGCATTTTAATGTTCTCACTTAGTGCAGGTTTGGCCTTGCAAATTACATAGTTTTTTTGCACAAAAGAGTCTTTTATGACCGAAAATGAAAAACTAACCTTGGTTAATCTAATAACCCACCATCCTATGATTCATCAAAATGTCGTGAAACTTTGTGCATAGAAATCATACTTTTTGGAGTGTAAATGCACTACTAATTGTAAAAACATTTTATAAATATTAGAATGATTAATTTAAAAGTTAAATCCTTAATTATGGAGCCTTAGCCAACTTTGGGCATGGCATTTAATATAGCCAACTTTAACAATTTGTCCCTTTGGTTTTACAATGCAATTTTTAGCTTTTATGCACAACATGTAGGTTATGTCTGAAAATCCAGATATAAGTTTATAGACATGTGTAAAATCACCAACTAGAGCTTATGCAAGCTGAACCACTAAATTTGGCTCAAAATTGAGACTAGGGTGTGCATTTGAGGCTGAGGCAGTTTTGCATTCAAATTTACATGAAATTCCAATTCTAGGTGCATGAAAGTAACCTCTCATGTTCTTGAATTGAACTTTAGATGCATAGGTAAATTTACCATCTATGTAACTGCATCTTAAAACTTATAAAACAATTTTTTGAGCTAGAGGGAAGCTTGAGTGTGCATTTTCATTTTGTCACTTTGTACAAACCTTGCAAATTACAAGACAAACTTTTCCTCTTTTGCATAGACACCCCTTTTAAACTTGCAATTGCAAAAAAAACAACATGAACATGTCTACTATGATAAACCACATCCCCAACAATTTTCACAACTCAAATATAAGGTAGGTTTATGTCTGAAAATGCCAACATAAGTTGATGTATAGGTGTAAAATCACAAACTACAGCTTCTGCAAGTTGAACCACTCCATTTGGGTCAAAATTGAGACTAGGGCGTGCATTGTATAATAACGCAATTTTCCCTTCAAATTTACATGAAATCCCAATTCTAGGTGTTTGAAAGCAACCTCTCATGTTCTTCAATTGAGCTTTATATGCATAGATAAATTTACCATTTATGTAACTCCATATTAACATTTATAAAACAATTTTTGGAGCTACATGGAAGCTTGGGCCTGCATTTTAATTTTGTCACTTAGTACAATTTAGAACTTGCAAATTACAAGGCAAACTTTGCCTCTTTGGCACAACCACCCTCTTTAAACTTGAAATTACAAAAAAAACAACATGAACATGTCTACTATGATAAACCACACCCCCAACAACTTGCACAACTCAAATCTAAGGTATAATACAACCTTGGGTTACTTTTTACAAATAGGTTGTGCATTCTGAGGGTTTTACTAGGAATCTCTTGCCTATTTTTGCACAGAAGAGTCTTTTATATCTCTTAATGCAAAAATAACCTTGGTTTCTCTCATAACCCACCATCCTCTGATTCATCAAAATGTCATGAGTCTTTGTGCATACAAATCATCTTTTTTGGAGTGTAAATGCACTACTAATTGTACAAACATGTTATAAATATTGGAATGATCAATTTACAACTTAAATTCTAATGTATGGAGCCCTTTCCAACTTTGGGTGTCAAGTTTAATATAACCAACTTTAACGATTTGTCCCTTTGGTTTTACAATGCAATTTTTAGCCTTTATGTGCACCTGGTAGGTTTATGTCTAAAAATGCCAATAAAAGTTTATATACAGGTGTAAAATCACAAAATACAACTTCTGCAAGTCGAACCACTCCATTTGGGTCAAAGTTGAGACTAGGGTGTGGATTGTACAATAATGCAATTTTTCCTTCAAATTTACATGAAATCCCAATTCTAGGTGCATGAAAGCAACCTCTCCTATTCTTCAATTGAACTTTAGAGGCATAGGTAAATTTACCATTTATGTAACTCCATATTAACACTTATAAATTTTTTTTTGGAGCTATAGGGAAGCTTGGACGTGCATTTAATTTTGTCACTTAGAACAGTTTAGACCTTGCAAATTACAAGGAAAACTTTGTCTCTTTTGCACAACCACCCTCTTTAAACTTGCAATTGCAAAATAAAAAAACATGAACATATATACTATGATAAACCACAACCCCAACAACTCGCACAACTCAAATCTAAGGTATAATACAACCTTGGGTTACCTTTTACAAACATGTTGTGCATTATGAGGGTTTTATTAGGCATCTCTTGCCTATTTTTGCACATAATAATATTTTATGACTCTTAACGCAAAAATGACCTTGTTTTCTCTCATAATCCACCATCCTCTGATTCATCAAAATGTCGTGAATCTTTGTGCATAGAAATCATTCTTTTTGGAGTGCGCATTTTAGACCTTGTAGTTTCATATAACCAACTTTAACAATTTGGCTCTTTCGTTTTAGAAGAAAACATTTATCCTTTATGCACTCCAAGTAGGTTTATATCTGAAATTTCCAATATAATGTTATAGACAAGTGTAAAATCACAAACTACAATGTATGCAAGTTGAACCACTAAATTTGGATTAAAATTCAGACTAGGGCATGCATTTGAGGCCGAGTCAATTTTGCTTTCAAATTTACATGAAATCCCAATTCTGGGTGCATGAAAGCAACCTCTCATGTTCTTGAATTGAACTTTGGATGCACATGAAAATTTACCATTTATGTAACTCCATTTTAATACTTATAAAACAATTTTTGGAGCTACAGGGAAGCTTGGGCGTGCATTTTAATTTTGTCACATAGTACAATTTAGACCTTGCAAATTACAAGGAAATTTTTACCTCTTTTGCATTTGTTAGCGGGTCTCCTTCCATCGACTTCTGTGAAATGTCAGTATCTTACGAATAGCCGACACAAGCTTGGGAAAACCTAAAGCTCTCCAAATCGAGGAGGAAAAAGTGCTAGTGGAGGTTATCGTCTCCATGATATATCAGATGACGTCTCTTACTTGAAAGGACATAGGAAGAGGCATTGGATACCCCATAAGACCATCCCAATCAAAAGGAACTTCTCCAGAACTTGGATGGAGAGTACTCGGGGAGAGTAAAAATCTCTCTTGTTCAGAAGGTGCAGTATCAAAAATGCTAACAACATGGTTGAAGGATGCATCACCCTCCAAAAGGAGAGTTGGATTGACCAAAGATTGGACCGGTGCAACCACTTCTTCAAATCCAGGTTGAATAGGATGCGTAGAAATAGGGTCAGGAGACACATCACCCTCGACAACGGGGGTGTGGTCAAGAGAGGATTGCATCGACATGATTACTGTGTCAATCAAAGGAGAAACAAGGTGTGGGGAAACCACAGACGTCTCAGAACCTGAAGGCCCCCTAGGTGAGAACCACTCTTTTGGTATCCCGGCAATAGCAGGACACAAACGAGTAAGGTGATTTCCTTCACAAGTCTTGCAAAGGAATTTGGGCTTATGTCTGACATGTCTAGGCTTCTCAATTGTATGAATTCCCCCAACGTCATTTACAATGGATGGAGACATGCTCTCAACGTGACTGACATAGGCTGGAGATTCATCTCCCACATGATGTACAAAGGTTGGAGATGTGGTATTGATATGACTCATGGAGACTAGAGTGATTCCCCCAACATGATGAACAAGGACTAGCTGCGGATATTCAACATGAATTGCAGAGGTCATCGACCAATTTCCGACATGACTAGCAGTGGCTAGTGATGGAGCTCCGATATGACTGACAGTGACTAGACTAGTGGCAGTGGTGAGTTATGACATTTGATACCAAGGTCCTGGGAAATATTGGTTTTGAGACATTGCAGACCAGGAAGGGTCCTGGTTTACACCCTGTCCCTGTACGGAAAGGTAGTATCCTCCACCTAATTAATCCATAGAGGTTTGTACGTGCATCATCACTGAAGCGGATGTCTACGAAGAGACAAAAGTATGATAAGGATTATTCAAGTGAGGATATATGTTTCTCCCATGTGAAGGGGTTCTGTGAAGAGGGTGGCCAAAAACTATAAAAATGATCCCCTCGGTATGAAGTACCCGAGGATATATGTGGACCTTCCATGGGAAAAGTGTTCATAGGAGCTGGCGTGGCAGACGAAGGATACACAGACGGGGTGTAATAAGTAGGATAACCACCCATTTGAGCATTATCTCCTGAATAAACATGGCTAGGACTGGATCCGTAAGAGGGGAGGTTCCAACCTCCCACAATGAGAGTTGGTAGAGGGATATGACTCCTATCAAATGAAGACGTAGACGGAGGGGCCATGGTGCTCCAAGATCCAAAACTAGGATTCACATAAGTGGGCCAGAGAGAGGATGGAAAGGGTGGAGGCATGTTGTGCATATCAATAGGAAAATGATTAGAGACCCAAGGCATGGATTGAGTGTCATAATTCTGCATACCATTATGAAAAGAGGATGGATTCCTCCCCATGAAATGAGTGAACGTCATGGGGGTGGTGGTGGTAAAGGAAGGAGATATAGTGTAACATCCTGCTCTTGCGCGCACTGAGCAAACATATTCTTTGAGGACTCTTGTGTGCAAGTGATCCAGGTTATTATACTATTTATCGTTTTGATTATGATTATGGAATACTATGGATTGATGATATGTTATTCCGTTATATTTACATAGACAAGTGATATTGACTGGGTTCTCTTGAGTGTGCAGGACTTTGGACATTGAGGATGCAGAGGCATCGATGAAAACCCTTGGACTCCGGATCGAGACAGGGAGTGGACTATTGGGGTTTGAATGTTGTTGATAGGACATATGTACATATGATTAGATGTTATGATGATTGATTATTATTGCTGACATGATTCATTGATGGATGCAGGCTGACGATAGCTTGTCGACTAGAATCACATGTGGAGTAGAGGGGTCACATAGGACAACCAAAGACATTGAGGGAGGGGTGTGGAAACAACCTTGCCACAACCTACTAGCACTCCCGCCATGGCTCGAACTGTAGGTTAACGATTACCTAGTTCGAGAACACCCACGATTCCATGAGGGAAGACTGTGACAGTCGTTCACGATGATTCTAACAATAAGGCAGGGGCCTTATTCCTTAGAGGCCCTTAGTCTCCCACAAGATCACCTGGCGGAGTATTGAATCCAGGGGTTTGACGTCTGCCAAATTCATTCAAGAGGCAAGTGGCAGCCTTGGAGCACGTAGTGCATCTTGAAGGGCACGTCATGCAAGGAAACCAGAAAGAGGCAAGTGGCACCCTTGGAGAACGTAGTGCACCTTGAAGGGCATGTCGCGCAACGAAAACGAAAGGAGGTGAATGGCACCCTTGGAGCACATAGTGCATCCTAAAGGGCACGTCGCGATTTTAACTGGTAAGTGAATAAACCTAGTCGGCCTTAAAATGAATGATATGATAAGTAAAGTTCAAAAACATTTTTTCCCTTAAAAATGTTGCCCAACCTAGTGAATTTAAAACCTAGGTCTAAGAGAACCTTTGAACAAAAATAATTAGACATATAACAAGAAAGGGGTAAAGAAATTCAAACTTTATTTATTAAAGTAAATAAATAATATATATATATAATGGAGGATTAAATTTAAAAAAAAAGGGGTAATGGTTGTTTTTATCTACATTTGATAAATTCTTTTTTAGTTAAAAAGAAAAGAGGGTAAATGGTTGTTTTTATCTACACTTGCTAAAATAATTTCTAATTAAAGATGAAAAAGGGTAAATGGTTGTTTATATACACTTGCTAAATTGATTTTTAGTTAAAAAGGAAAAAGAGGGAAACTTAAAAGAAATAGGAAAATTAAAGAAAAAGGGAAACTTAAAGAAAAGGGGAAACGTAAAGAAAAAAACTGAATATCTAACTTAGTAAGGAATCTTGCCTTGGGAACTTTCTATTCATGAACTCAACTAGGAATTAAGTAAGGCGTAAGTCATTTAAGAATTGTAAGGGAATATTGGGACATCAAGGAGCATTTTTAGGAACGCTTTTAGGTGGATGAGGGAAATAGGAATATTTAATTAATTAATAAAATTGTTTTTCTAGTGCAACTAGGGGATCGGGCGACATGTGTACGGACGAAATTTTTCAAAATTAATTAAATGAAAAAGGAATTTAATGAGAATTTGGAAAACTAATTACTTGAAAATTCTATAAAAAGGATGAAGGAGGAGGAGTATGGATCTCAGCTTTTTGCGTAACGTTACGCTGCTGGAATTTTATCTTGACTGAACTTTCTCTTGTGGGAGTTGGGATACCCAGCTCAGGTAACGAGTGGTAGCTCGACCTTGCAAGGCGAGCTGGATGCTAGCATTCTTTGGTATTGTGTGTGTGGCACCTTTGCGTCTCGAGAGGATTAGGGGGAAGAAGAGTACCCATAGCGTTGGCTGGGAGGTACCGGTGAGGTCACATTGGTTGGCAAGTGGGAGCTAGATGGAGCGCGCACGGGACAACAAATTCGGAGCATTCACATTTGGCTAAGGTACGTCTGTTAAAGTTGTTACTTGCAATGAAATTTAATTTACACATGTTATTTTTCTGTGCTTGGTTGAATATTTCATTTCCACGAGCTTTGTTGCACTTGCTTTCCTATGGTATTTGTAATCCCCTTGTCTCTTGATATATTCAGTAAGAACCCTTGCTATCGATTGTAACCTTTATTTATGAATTAATATCTCTTTGCGCGTGGCTAGAATGAGCCCCAGGCTCAAAACCTTGCCTGCGTTCTTGTATCTCATGACAATGTTTTCTTTATTCCTTGATTGCACTTTTATTTCATTATTTGTTTCTCCACGGAGAAGATCTGGATGCATATTGTGTTTTTATCTTTTGTCCCTTATCTTGAAGTTATAAGTCCGTGCCTGAGCAGTCGGTAATGAGCCAAATTGATGGTCATCACTCTGGTGTTTAAAGACTTATAGATTCAAATGCCCTTCTTTCCTATGCATGGATAATAAGTGAAGGATAAATTTCGCCCAAATATCTATCCCTTACTTATCTATGCGTTTGAACAATAAATCTCTGTGTTTCTATTTGATTGATTGTCTCTTCATTTTGTCCGTTGTGCTCTGCGTTTTGCTGTTCTAACGCCCAATGTCTTACCTCTATCACTAGGCAATTTACTTCCCTTGTTTTTTTGAGTTTAGCATGGAAACCCCGGGTGTTATAGAACTGCTCTTGTTAACTATTAATCCATAGTTATTATGCCCAAATTTTGAATTCGTTTTACTGTTGAAATAACCATTTTAATGCGTCCAGTTTTTATTTCGTTTGTATTGTTGAATTAAACCTTTACCCATGCTTTTAATGAACCATGATTTACCAACGAATTTCATTGTTGATAAACCTACGTTTTTAATGTTGTTGACAACGAATAACAATGGAAAAAAATATTATTATTGGACAAAGATATCATTGTTGACTTAGATTTATTAATGGACAGTAATCTTGATTGATTGACAAAGAATTATTTAGACAACGATATATATGATCAATTCCTTTATTTAGACAATGAATTATATGACAACGAATTAATGAGACAACCAATTAATGAGGCATCGATATATATATATATATATATATATATATATAT
>JASDQU010737049.1:177480-201294 GCA_032191745.1 Picea mariana | reverse complement strand
TCCTTTTTGACAACGATATATTTAAAAGACATAAAATGTATTGTGAGGTTAAAATACAATGATACATTGTGATGTTAGAAGATAACGATATTGTTGTTAGAATTTACACTCTGTGTTTTTAGATAGCGATTTATACATTTAATAAGACAGGGATATCACGCCTCACAGAAGCTAAAAAATTTTAGGAAGAAAATGATAGGGATACAATCCAGCTAGACTCCTCACATAATTTGGAATTTTTAAGAATGAAAACGACAGGAAAAACAAATCTGGTCAGACTCCTCACATAATTTGGAATTTATGAATGAAAACGATAGGAAACAATCCAGCCAGATAGAAAGGGTCTGCATTCGAAATGTTGAAGGTTCGTTCTGACCTATGTTTGGACATCCAACCCAACACAAGCATCGTTTGACTATCTCTGAGCCTAGCACCGAATGAAAAGACTCCAGCTTGTCATTCACGCCCAACGTGAGGACGTTGAGGCACCAATAATCTCAGCGATATCACGCCTTTACCGAACACAAATCCTCATCCTGTTATAACTAAAAGATTCAAGCAATAAATTAACCGAGGGCCCTGACTGAGCTTGGTACTTTTGTTATCGACATTTCACTAGAGTAATAAGCCTATACCAAGATTTTTTCTCTGTTATCCTTCATCGTGGAAGACTAGAATAAATCGAAACTGGTCACCAACTTTGGTTTTAATGATATATTTTTGACAACGATTTTATTATCAGACAACATTATGTTTTGTTTACACAACCATTCATCCAATATATATATATATATATATATATATATATATATATAGACATCGATTTTATATTCCTTGTTAAAATACAACGAATCTATACACAATGTGTTTACCTTTAGTATGACTGCTTTTTTAGCATTGGTGCTGTGAATAACAATGTGTTTATGATTTGTTTATATGACAATGTTTTTATAATTGTGTTTATTATTATTTTATATGACAACATGTTTATTATTTATTTATATGACAACTTGTTTATATGACACCATTTTATCATTTGTTGATTATTTACACATCGATACTTATGGATCATTTGGATTATATAGCTACACAGTGTTATCATATTTAACTCTGCTCTGCGATATCATATATTCTCTAGACAATGATAATAATATTAGACAACGATGTCATTGTTGATACTAAAAGGGAATTAAGGAGTTATAGATTACAAGGTACTGGGATGAATTAAATGGAGTATTGATATACATGACTGTTATAGATTTCAATTAATGTGGTCTAATATTGATAAGGCATTTTAGGGTCATGCAGTTCCCAAGTTTCTCATTATCTTATGCTTAAGAGGGTGGATATGTCCATTATCATTATCTAAGTCATGTATGTTTGGGAAGGGTAATGATAGGGGTGGAAGATTTAACTTAGGCTTTTACAAGGAATTATATGTTAAGTGAATTACAATTGTAGTGAAACTTTTGTTAATAAAATTATATTGTAGAATGGATTCTCGAGGGAATATTCATCGATGTCTAATAACATCCTTTAATTAATGTATGATTGCAATAGAATTTGTTGTGTCAGGAATTTGACGTGATCTATGATTGTTATAGTAGTCAGTTTTCTCTTGTGTCTGGTAGACTTGTCGATTGGGTGCTTGGGTTTAGTCTTCATGTATTTTGACAGTAATTCAGTCTCCTAGCACATTGGATTTTTCCTTGGGTTATGGTCAGATATGTTATGTTGCGCCTTGGTTACTATCTCGCTTATCGCCTCATGAAGACATGATTCTTGATGAAGGGATAATTGCGCGCCCTGATGGATAGATGCGAATGATAACCTGGCTGGAGTCTTGTGCTTCCCGATGTGGGCATATTGTTCATTTTAATTGATGTTGACACTTGGTTTGTAACACCTTAATGCATTTGGTTTGCGTGTCATAGAGGTTCCTAGTTACTAGTCATCGAAGCCATTGTGTTGGGTTTGTTGATGTTGACCTTTAGTTGTAGGAGTTGTCTTGCATGTGTCGGGTGGGTAGTCACTTATATCTGTCTATTGAATATCTCATGTTTTGTTCAGTTGCATGATGTGCTAGTATGATGAGTCATTGTTGTTTATTTCCTGATTGACGTGCGTTGTGTTCGTCGTCAAGTTGTGTTGTTTAACTGTTGTCGTTGTTGCCTTCCTTCTTAAAACAAAAAAAAAAATTGCAATTGCTTTGTGTCGCATGTAGTTGTAACAATTGGGGTCGTTACATATGGTATCAGAGCGGGTTCAACCCTGCGACTGTGGATCACCATGATTTCTACTACAGTAAACCCTTGAGTAATAACCTAACACTAATTAAAACTTTAACATGTCCACGCGATGATCTCGGTTAGAGGATGATATAGAGGTTCACAATTTGGTGCCGTGGAAGGAGGTGCGACGCCTCCAGAAGTGCCCACACCCTCAGAGTCTAACCCCCAAGGGGGAAGAACAAGCCCTTGGGTTGGGTTCAATTGTTGTAAGGGATGATGATGGTTTGACAAGGTCCTTCCAGAGATTGTCAGAGGCCTTGATTCACCATCTGTAATGAGATGGGGCCAGGGCACCTGTACCCTTGAGGGTCCACAACGTGCCCAACCAGTGCCGTTAGTATTCATCGCGAACTCGAGGAGGTCAAATTTCCCGAGTTCTTTGGTTCCCCAAACGGTGCAGTTGTCGAGGCATGGTTGGAGAATATGGCGATGTGCTTTGCACTTCGTGACTGTACCTCCAACCTGAAGGTCCGCATGGTGGTATTTCAAATGAAGGGGAGTGCTATTCTATTTATGGAAGACGCTCCTGCCGCATTTGAACATGGCCGTCGAAGATGTGTCATGGGAACTGTTCGAGGAACAGTTCCAAGAGAGGTATCTTTCTGAGGAATTCGTTGAGCATCAACTCAACGAGTTCAATGCCTTGCGAAAGGGCAGTCGTACGGTGGCCAAGTACGAGGTCCATTTTTGGAGCTACTTCAGTATGCTCCACACCAAATTACTGATAAAATTAAGGTCAATAAGTCCATGTTGGGCCTTAATGTTAGGATTCAACTTCTACTTCAGGTACCCAAAATATTGGACTGAATAAAGTGTGTTGGAATGTGGGGAGCCACATTACCATCATGACTACCCAATGGAGAGGACTGAAGCATCTGGATCAACCGGACCCACTACCATGGGAGATTTGGGAAAGGCCCATCAGATTCATGTGGTGGTGAATAAATGTTAGGCAGATCACCAGTCGACTGTGCTCGAGACATCAGGTACCGTCATTGAACAGACCCTTAGTATTTTGATAGATCCTGGTGCTACCAAAAGTTTTATTTCTGGTGCGACGCTAAAAATAATTAAGGTGAAGGAAGTCAAACAAGATGAGTTTATCCTTGTAGAAATGGATTTGGGAGCCAACCAGAAGGTTGGAGGGAAGGTTACAGGCTGTAGCCTTAACCTATGAGAGTTTTTCACCAGGGCCAACCTATATGTCACGATCTTAGTATCTTATGACATTGTGATCGATATGGACTGGTTGGAATCGCATGAGGCGATACTCAACTGTAATATAAAACAATTAAGCTTGGTCGATGATGATGGACAGAGACACGTGATTGTAGGTCGGAACTAGGGATTTCCCTGAGGTTCATCTCTTCCTTGAAGCTACGGAAGAGCATGTGCAAGGGATGTAATCTTTATGCGATCCTTACGTTAAACAAGAAGGGAGTAGCATAAGGTCCAGAACACCTTCCGGTGGTAAGAGAGTTTGCAGACGTCTTCCCTTAGAAGTTACCTGGGATGCCTCCGGAGAGGGAATTGGAATTTACCATAGACCTAAAACTGAGGACTGAACCAATAGCAAGAACGCCTTTTCGGATGTCGACCGTGGAGTTACATGAGTTGAAAATGTAACTGAAGGAGTTGCTGGACCTAAGACTTATATGTCCAAGTGTGTCACCATGGGGTGCGCCTGCTATTTTCATATGAAAGAAGGATGGGTCATGGATACTCTTCATTGACTAGAGTCAATTGAACAAGGAAACGATCAAGAATCAACATCCATTGCCAAGGATTGATGATCTATTTGATCATATGAAGGGTGCAACGGTGTTTTCAAAGATTGAATTGAGATCAAGGTATCACTAGTTATGGATCAAGGAGGACGACGTCCCTAAGACCACCTTTAATACGAGGTTGGGACATCACAAGTTTACTATTCTACCGTTTGGAATGACAAACACCCCAGGGGTATTTATGAGTTTGATGAATGGGGTGTTCCGCGAATTCTTGGACCAGTTCATCTAAGTATTCATTGACGATATTTTGATTTACTCTTGGATGATGGAGGAGCATGACGTGCACTTGCGCCTGGTACTACGATGTCTACGAGAGAACAAATTGTATGGAAAATTGTCTAAATGCTTGTTTTATCAATCGAAGATTCATTACTTAGGACATGTCATCTTCGGCGAAGGTATCGCCATGGATCCAGCCAAGGTCGAGGCTATTATGGAATTGTTGAACAACTGAGAGGGGGGGTGAATCAGTTGTCACCGTGCTTAAAAAATTATGCTTCCTTTAAAATATTTACAAGGCACTCAATGATGATCACAATAATGCAGGGAAATAAACAATGGCACATTCAACATCAGTCACATATATGAGAAACACAGAGACAGATATTTCCCAAGGAAACCCATACAGGGTAAAAACCTCTTCTTCTTTATATGATACGTATTATTTACATTCTTTACATTATCATACATATGAGCACCAACTCATTGTGAGGCTACAACCTCTATTTTGCAAGATGCAACTTGTTGAGAGTACCAACTCTCTATTTTTCTCTAGCACCCACTAGAACGAAGCACCAACTCCCTAGTTTCTCTAGCACCAACTAGAAGGAAGCACCAACTCCCTGGTTTCTCTAGCACCAACTGGAAGGAAGCACCAACTCCCTGTGTTCAAGCACCCACTTGAACCTTTGAGGACACCAGTCCTCCCTAGCACCTCCCAACCACCCTGGATTATGAATATGAAACAATGAAACCTATTACAGTGATATAGTGTTCAATAACAACTTACTAGTCTCATCACTGTTCTGCAAGATTTTGCTACTCACACTTCCTCACTGTCTTCCAGCATGCATCCGCTGCCCATTTTGTTCTTCTACTTTTTATGCTCTGTGCGCCATGTCCATTTACTGCACATTTCTTCTTCTTTTCTATTCAGCTGCTGCACTCTGCTCCTTCTTCACGCATGAATCACCTTCAACAACAACATCCACAATAACTCCAGCAGCAACAAAAAAACCATCTCTTCTCTGTATCGTGTATATATAGCTTCTGTGCACCTTGTGCATGCAATATTCTCCATTCCTCTGCATGCTCACACCACGCCAATTTCCTCCACATCTCAAGTGCTCTGCCTGATCATCATTGCGACTCTTCAGCTTCTCTGGCAGTTCAACCCTTGTGTCTATCATCACTAGGTGTTATGCCGAGATTCCTTTTTCTCTCTGATAGTTGAGACTCTTCGTCTTCTCTGTTATAGTCGAGCTCATCCTTTCTGTTTCAGTTACGAGCTCCAACCCTCATCCAACTGTCAATTTCCTCCATGAATCATCTTCATTCCACTAGCAGATTCCTTGTAACTCTTCAGCTCCTCTGGAAATCACACAGAAGTCTCTTCGCCTCCTCTGGTAGAAACCATCAATGGTTTCTAGTAGTTACACTGTGAGGATCAACATTATCCCTCTGATCGTGATCATGTTCACCTCCATCGTTGGATTAACTCTGATGGGTTCTTGCGTTATTTACCAATTTCGCACTTTTGCAATTTAGATATTATGCGATGAGACATCTTGAGTCTCCATGTCGCGATCTCTAAAACTTCAAAATAGAGCTTTTCTGTGCTAGCTCCTTCCTTGATATGACCATGGCCATGACCAAGCGCTTGTTCATAACGTGCTTTTAATGATTTCACATTTCGCCTTTTCATTAATTCCGTTGTGAAGTTTCTCGAATTTCCAAGTCGTGATCCCCAAAATTCCGAAAAGGAGCTTGTCTGCACGTACTCTTCTCTTCATCTCTTCAATGGTGTGACCACCGACTGAGACCACAAGCCTTAAAATATTTCACAATTTTGCGTTTCGGCATTTCTGAACTCCTGTGGTTATGTTTCTTGCCTCTCCAAGTCGCGATTCGAGAAACTCTGAAATGGATTCAGATCAACGGTCCAGAATCTTGGTGTATTGACGGTCCAGATCTTATCGTGAGTTCACATCTCATGATTCCTGTGATGGAGGTTCTTGTCACTCCAAGTCGCGATAGGCGAAGGTCCAAGATGGAGCTCAGATCAATGTTCCATGTTCTTGGTGATCCGATGGTCCTGATCTTTTCACGATCTCGCATCTCGCTATTCCTTAGATGGAGGTTCTCGTCACTCCAAGTCACGATAGGCGAGACTTCGAGATGGAGCTGGACCAAGGGTACAGAACAAACCTTGATCTGATGGCTAAGATAGTTTCGCAATTTTGCATATTGCAAATTCGGGAAGTTAGGGAACCCCGTTCCTTTGACTTTCCAGTCAGCGACATGATGATGTTTTGCCACGTGTCCTATGATTCAACGGTCCAGATCTGATCTTGATTCAACGGCTCAAATCATATCATGATTTCGCATATCACGATTTTGACATTCTTGTTGCAAAGTGTTTCGACACTCCAACTTCCGGTACCCGAAACCCCGATAGCCAAAACTCTGAAATGGAGTTGGACCACCACTTCGATCTTGCACTTTAAAGAATGTGCATGTTCTTCCTGATCCAACGATGGTCGGACCCCGTGCTCAGATCTAATGCCAGAGATCTGTCCTCCATATTTTCGCTCCTCCTGTCTAGATTCAGATTTGACTGTCATCGAGAATTCTGAATGGGATCCAACGATCAATGTCGCTTCTCTGCCCGAGCTTATGCATCCTCCTTACTTAGAAGAATTTATAAGTGTCAAAGGACTCGACATTTGATCCGCCTGAGATCCTAAGTATGCTATCTCTCTTGAGATTTGGCAATGAGTTAACCTCGTCCCTAGTGCACACCTATGCACTGCGTCCGAGTCTGCGCTAATCGATGCACACTCTGATCTTGTTCCTGTTTTTCCATCGATGCACACTCTGATCTTGCCATCAATGACAAGCACACACTGTCTGTAAAACATGCCAACAGGAATGGCTCGGGCTGACGAATGTCCTGGGAGTGTGTAGCTTCATGGATTTAGCGAGATACTATCAACCGTTCGTCGAGGGTTTTTCAAAGATAGCAAATCCAATTACAGAATTGCAGAAGAAGAATACGAAGTTTGTTTGGACCGAGAAATGCGCAAAATAATTTCGGAGGCTCAAGGAGCTATTGACAACAAAACCAATACTAAAGGTCCCTAACATGGACGTGGAATTCTTGGTATGAACTGGTGCATCCAAGGAAGGCTTAGGCAGAGTCTTGATGCAAGATGGTTGAATGATCGCTTACATCTTGAGAAGGTTGAGAAGGCACGAGGAGAACTATGTGACACATGATTTGGAGTTGTTAGCCATTGTTTATGCCTTGAGAGTTTGGAGACACTACCTTATTGGACGTAAATTCGAACTAAAAACGGACCACTGTGTACTACAACACATATTTACGCAAAGCGACTTGAACACGTGACAACAAAGTTGGTCGGAATTTCTTGATGAGTACGATTTAGATATTACTTAGATAAAGGGTACAGTGAACAGAGTGGCAGATGCATTGAGTCGGAGACCACACATATTTTTGGTGATGCCTCTTTAGACGAATCTATGTGAAAATATTCTAACTTTACAATGCGATGATAACTGGTACAAAGAGGTCAAGAATTTTATCGAACAAAATGCAATGATGGTACCAATATTTGAGGGATTTTCGTTTGACAACGACAGATTATTGAGATTCAAAAATTGAGTTTACTTACCTCCCAATGACGAGTTGAGGAGTTTGATCCTAAATGAGGCTCATCGAGCAGTGTATATGGCTCATCCTGGAGTCACAAAGATGAGGGAAAACCTTAAACCCTTATTCTTCTGGAAAGGAATGAAGGCAAACATAGTCAACTATGTGGCAAGATGTCTAGAATGTCGGCAGGTGAAGGCTGAACATAGATATCTAGCAGGATTATTGCAACCACACGCTATTCCAGAATCGAAATGGGAGGTCATTTCGATGGATTTCATTGTTGGATTTCCATTGACGGCAAGGAGACACGACTCGATTTTTGTGGTAGACGACACTCTGACGAAGAGTGCTCATTTTATTCCTATGTGTATGACATATCAGTCACCTGACATAGATAGAGTTTTCATCAGTGATATTGTGAGGCTGCATGGCGTGCCTAATAGGATTATATCTGATCGAGGATCGATGTTTACTGGACGATTTTGGACTAGTTTCCAAGAGGCCTTGGGAACCCAACTTAACTTTAGTATCACGTATCACCCGGAGACAGATGGACAGATTGAACGTAAAAACCAAATCTTGGAGGACATGTTGTGTATGTACGTTATGGACCAACTAAAGTTTTGGGAAGAATTCTTTCCACTGGTATAATTTTCATATAACAACAATTATCAAAGCACCATTAAGATGGCACCTTTCGAGTTTCTTTACGGGCAACTGTGTCGGATGCCTCTGAGTTTAGATCAGCTTGAGGATAGGGTCTTGATGGGACCAAAAGCGATCCAAGAAATGGGAGATCAAATGCAAACTATAAGACAAAGGATCAAGGAAGTGCATGAACGATATAAGAGTTATGCTGATGCGCACCATGTCGACCGTAGTTATGAAGTTGGTGATTGAGTCTTCTTGCGGGTGAAGCCGCATAAGAGTTCGATCAAGTTTGGAAAGGGTGCTAAAATCTCTCCTAGGTTCGTGGAACATTTTGAGATTGTGGAAAAGAAGGGGCCCGTGGCTTATCGACTAGCCTTGCTTGATTCTTTGAGGCGTATGAATGTTGTTTTTCACGTATCTGTTTTGAGACATTATATTAGTGATCCTACACATGTTATTGACATGAGTTCCTTGCAGGTATATGACAAGGGTGCACTCATGGAGGATCCAATCTGCATTCTGGACCATTGCATTCGACAACTACGACGTCGAACAATAGATCAGGTCAAGGTCCAGTGGGACAACTATAGTCCACACTCGACAACCTGGGAGGACGCATATGATATGCGCCAATAGTTTCCATTTTTGTTTGATAGATAGACTTATGATAGTGTGATACACTTTGATTTGACACTTATATACTGTGAAACTTTGGGACAAAGTTTAAACCAAGAGGGGTGTATGTAACATCCCGCTCTTGCATGCACTGAGAAAACATATTCTTTGAGGACACTTGCATGCAATTGATCCGGGTTATTATACTATTTGTCATTTTGATTATGATTATGGGATACTATGGATTGATGATATGTTATTCCGTTATATTTAAATAGACAAGTGCTATTGACTGGGTTCTCCTGAGTGTGCATGACTTTGGACATTGAGGATGCAGAGGCATCGATGAAACCCATTGGACTCTGGATTGAGTCAAGGAGTGGACTATTGGGGTTTGAATGTTGTTGATAGGACATATGTACATATGATTATATGTTATGATGATTGATTATTATTGCTGACATGATTTGTTGATGGATGTAGGCTAACGATAACTTGCTGACCAGACTCACATGTGGAGTAGAGGGGTCACGCAGGACAACCAAAGACATTGAGGGAGAGGTGTGGCAACAACCTTGCCACAACCTACTAACACTCCTGTCGTGGCTCAAACTGTAGGTTAACGATTACCTAGTTCGAGAAGACCCAAGATGCCGTGAGGGAATACTGTGACAGTCGCTCATGATGATTCTAAGGGGCGCACAATAAGGTAGGGGCCTTATTCCTTAGAGTCCCTTAGTCTCCCACAAGATCACCTGGTGGAGTATTGACTCCAGTGGTTTGACGTCTACCAAATTCAGTCAATAGGCGAGTGGCACCCTTGGAGCACATAGTGCATCTTGAAGGGAACGTCGTGCAAGGAAACCAGAAAGAGACAAGTGGAACCCTTGGAGAACGTAGTGCATCTTGAAGGGCACTTCGCACAAGGAAAACAGAAGGAGGCGAGTGACACCCTTGGAGCACGTAGTGCGTCCTGAAGGGCACGTCACGATTTTAACTGGTAAGTGAATAAACCTAGTCGACCTTAAAATGAATGATATGATAAGTAAAGTTTAAAAACATTTTTTCCTTTAAAAATGTCGCCCAACCTAGTGAATTTAAAACCTAGGTCTAAGAGAACCTCTGAACAAAAATAATTAGACATATAACAAGAAAGGGGTAAATAAATTCAAACTTTATTTATTAAAGTAACACACACACACACACACACACACACACACACACACACACACACACACACACACATATATAATGGAGGATTAAATTTAGAAAAAAGGGGGTAATGGTTGTTTTTATCTACATTTGCTAAATTAATTTTTAGTTAAAAAGAAAAGAGGGTAAATGGTTGTTTTTATATACACTTGCTAAATTAATTTTTAATTAAAGAGGAAAAAGGGTAAATGGTTGTTTATATACACTTGCTAAATTGATTTTTAGTAAAAAAGGAAAAAGAGGGAAACTTAAACGATATAGGAAACTTAAAGAAAAGGGGAAACTTAAAGAAAAGGGGAAACATAAAGAAAAACATGAATGTCTAACTTAGTAAGGAATATTTCCTTGGGAGCTTTCTATTTATGAACTCAACTAGGAATTAAGTAAGGCGTAAGTCATTTAAGAATTTGAAGGGATATTGGGACACCGAGGAGCGTTTTTAGGAACGCTTTTAGGTGGGTGAGGGAAATAGGAATATTTAATTAATTAATAAATTTGATTTTCTGGTGCAACTAGGGGATCAGGCGACATGTGTACGGGCGAGGTTTTTCGAAATTAATTAAATGAAAAAGGAATTTAATGATATTTTGGGAAACTAATTACTTGAAAACTCTATAAAAAGGATGGAGGAGGAGTATGGATCTCATCTTTTTACATAACATTACGTTGCTAAATTTTTGTCTAGACTCAACTTTATCTTGTGGTAGTTGGGATACCCAGATTGGGTAACTAGTGGTAGATCGACCTTGCGAGGCGAGATAGGTACTAGCATTCTCTAATATTGTGTGCATAGCCCCTTTGCGGCTCAGGGGGATCAGGGGGAAGAAGATTACCCCTATCGTTGGCTGGGAGGTACCGGTGAGGTCACATTGGTTGGCAAGCAGGAGATGGATGGATCGCGCACGGGACAACAACTTTAGAGAATTCACATTTGGATAAGGTACACCTATTAAAATTGTTACTTGCAATGAAATTTAATTTACACATGTTATTTTTCTGTGCTCGGTTGAAGATTTAATTGTCATGAGCTTTCTTTCACCTTCTTTCCTATGATATTTGTAATCCCCTTGTCACTTTATTTATTTAGTAAGAACCCTTGCTATCCACTGTAACCTTTATTTATGAGTTAATGTCTCTTTGCGCGTGGCTAGAATGAGCCCCAGACTCAAAACCTTACCTGCGTTCTTATATCTCCTGAAAATGTTTTCTTTATTCCTTGATTGCGCCTTCATTTCATTATTTGTTTCTCCACGGAGAAGATCTAGATGCATATTATGTTTTTATCTTTTGTCCCTTATCCTGAAGTTATTAGTCCGTGCCTGAGAAGTCGGATAGGAGCCGAATCGACGGTCGTCACTCCGATTGTTAAAGACTTATAGATTCAAATGCTCTGCTTTCCTATGCATGGATAATAAGTGAAGGATAAATTTCACCCAACTATCTAGCCCTTACTTATCTATGCGTTTGAATGATAAATCTCTGCGTTTCTATTTGATTGATTGTCTCATCATTTTATCCGTTGTGCTCTACGCTTTGCTGTTCTAACGTCCAATGTCTTACCTCTCTCACTGGGTGATTTACTTCCCTCATTTTTATGAGTTTAGCACGTAAACCCCAGGTGTTATAGAACTGTTCCTGTTAACTATTAATCCAGAGTTATTGCACCTAGATTTTGAATTCGTTTTACTGTTGAAATAACCATTTTAATGCGTCCAGTTTTTATTTTGTTTGTACTGTTGAATTAAAACTTTACCTGCATTTTTAATGAACCACGATTTACCAACGAATTTCATTGTTGATATACCTGCGTTTTTAATGTTGTTGACAACGAATAGCAATGGACAAAATTATTATTATTGGACAAAGATATCATTGTTGACTTAGATTTATTAATGGACAATAATCTTGATTGATTGACAACGAATTATTTAGACAACGATATATATGATCAATTCCTTTATTTAGACATCGAATTATTTGACAACAGATTAATGAGACAACGATATATATATGATTAATTCCTTTAAATAGACAACAAATTGTATCATTAATTCCTTGTCAATTTTTTTATATTTCTTAATTCCTTTTTGACAGCGATATATTTAAAAGACAACAAATGTATTGTGAGGTTAAAATACAATGATATATTGTGATGTTAGAAGATAACGATATTGTTGTTAGCATTTACACTCTATGTTTTTTGATAGTGATTTATACATTTAATAAGACAGGGATATCACACCTCACAGAAGCTCAAAAAGTTTAGGAAGAAAATGACAGGGATACAATCTGGCCAGACTCACATAATTTGGAAATTTTAAGAATGAAAACGACATGAAAAACAAATCCGACCAGACTCCTCACATAATTTGGAATTTATGAATGAAAACAATAGGAAACAATCTGATCAGATAGTAAGCACCTGCATTCGAAATGCTGAAGGCCTGTTCTGACCTATGTTTGGACATCCAACCCAACACAAGCAACGTTTGACTATTTTTTAGCCTAGCATCAAATGAAAAGACTCCAGCTCGTCATTTACGCCCAACGTGATGACATCGAGGCACCAATAATCTCAGCGAGATCATGCCTTTACCAAACAAAAATCCTCATCCTGTTATAACTAAAATATTCAAGGAATGAATTAATCGAGGGCCCTGACTGAGCTTTATACTTTCGTTATCGACATTTCACTAGTGTAATAAGCCTGTACCAAGATCTGTTCTCTATTATCCTTCCTCGTGGAAGACTAGAATAAATCGAAACTGGTCACCAACTTTTTTTTTAATGAAATATTTTTGACAACGATTTTATTATCATAAAACATTACGTTTTGTTTACACAACCATTCATCCAATATATATATATATATATAGACAACGATTTGATATTCCTTGTTAAAATACAACGAATCTATACATAACGTGTTTACCTTTAGTATGACTGGGTTTTTATCATTGTTGCTGTGAATGACAACGTGTTTATGATTTGTTTATATGACAACCTTTCTATAATTGTGTTTATTATTATTTTATATGACAATGTGTTTATTATTTGTTTATATGACAACTTGTTTATATGACAATGTTTTATCATTTGTTGATTATTTACACAATGATACTTATGGATCATTTGGATTATATAGTTACACATTGTTATCATATTTAACTCTACTCTGCGATATTATATATTCTCTAGACAACGATAATAATGTTAGACAACAATATTATTGTTGATAYTAAAAGGGAATTAATGAGTTATAGATTACAAGGTACTGAGATGAATTAAATGGAGTATTTATATACATGACTGTTATAGATTTCAATTAATGTGGTCTAATATTGATAAGGCAATTTAGGGTCATGCATTTCCCAAKTTTTTCATTATATTATGCTTAAGAGRGTGGATATGTCCATTATCATAATCTAAGGCATGCATGTTTGGAAAGGCTAATGACAGGGGTGGAAGATTTAACTTAGGCTTTTACAAGGAATTATATGTTAAGCGAATGAAAATTGTAGTGAAAATTTTGTTAATAAAATCTTATTGTATAATGGATTCTCGAGGGAATATTCATTGATGGATAATAACGTCCTTTAATTAATGTATGATTGCAATACTATTTGTTGCGTCAGGAATTTGACGTGATGTATGATTGTTATAGTAGTCAGTTTTCCCTTGTGTTTGACAGACTTGTCGATTGGGTGCTTGGGTTTAGTCTTCATGTATTTTGATAGTAATTCAGTCTCCTAGCACATTGGGTTTTTCCTTGGGTTATGGTCAGATATGTTATGTTTCTCCTTAGTTACTATCTCGCCTATCGCCTCGTGACAACATGATTTCTGATGAAGGGATCATTGCGCACCCTGATGGATAGATGCGAATGATAACCTGGTGGGAATCTTGTGCTTCCCAATGTGGGTGTATTGTTCATTGTAATTGATGTTGGCACTTGGTTTGTAACAACTTAATGCATTTGGTTTACACGTCGTAGAGGTTCCTAGTTACTAGTCATCGAAGCCGTTGTGTCGAGTTTATTGATGTTGACCTTTAGTTGTAGGCATTGTCTTGCCTGTGTCAGGTGGGTAGTCATTTATATCTGTCTATTGAATATCTCATGTTTCATCCATTTGCATGATGTGCTAGTATGCTAAGTCATTGTTGCCTATTTCCCGATCGACGTGCATTGTGTTCGTTGTCAAGTTGTGTTGTTTAACTATTGTCGTTGTTGCCTTCCTGCTTAAAACAAAAATAAAAATGCACTTGCTTTGCATCACATGTAGTAATAACGATTGGGGTCATTACATATAGGAACTCCGCTATCCATGATAATGACAAATCAAAGCATAGTATAAAATCTCAAAGGCCTACTAATAATCAAAGAGCACACCAAAAATAATCAAACGACCAATATGCACACAAATATGATAAAGTGGCTGAAAGGGGCCTCCCTCCCTAAAGTAGGTATTACTTGCCCAAGAGGGGAATGAGACTCCATGCTAAATATTAGAGGTATCATACTCAGTTATAAGGGCTCTCGTGTGCTTAACAACCAGCTGGTCAAATCCCCCCGGAGAGGTAATCTTCCATAAAGCTGGCTGTGTGCTGTCTGACCCTTATCTGACCCAGGGTACCTGCAAAATAACCCCTAAAAGTTACCTATGTGGTACCTAAGTCAAGAAAATAAGCAACCACGATATAACTGATGCACAAGCAAACAGTCGTAAGTCAGGTCCATCGTATGGGCAGGGTAGAAAATCCCAAAACCTTGAAAGCACCACCTCTCACAGAGGTAAGGGCACTGGCAAGATCCCCAGAAATATATCTGATGCTAAGAAGGTATCGAGAGGATATCCCTTCAACTGACCTCATGTGACCTCATGCTTAACTCTGGTGTAAGTGGAGCCTCCTGATATTACCGATTATACAATGGATTTCTCCACTCCCTTAGTCAGAAACATATGTTTATTTAATAGCCTTGGAGAAGTTTACTCACAAAATCCTATTCCAAGGCACTAAATCCTAAGCTAGTTTGTGCACCCTAGAAAATAAAATCGTTACTAATCAATTTTAAATTATAACGTTAATTTTAATGGCCTTGCTTACTCAAAAGGTGTGGTCGTGAAACTAGTGATGTTATGATTCAACAAGTAAAATAAATGAATATGAAGACAATGCAAAGTCCTAACTTCAATTTCCAATAAATGATTTGCTTCTTAAAAATGCAATTTTCAATTCAATTCTGCAATTCTAAATAAAAATGCAATCTTTCTTTACATGCACTAAGATAAATGACAAAGAATCAAGAGATAAAAATGCCAATCAATGTAAAATGCCTAATATTTTTGTATTTTCAATATAAGAAAAATGAAAATGAAAGGATTGAACATCAACTTGATACAAAGACTCTACTGTGTATAGACAGAGACAACCCAAGTAGGATATCAAGGAGAAAAACACCCAACCCAAGGTGCAAGGACAATCAAAATTAAAAGATGATGAGAAAGGAACCGCCCAAAAATTCAACCAAAGACAAGTTTCTTGTCATTTCACAGACACTTAACAGTCACTACAGAGACTCAAGAAGACTCAACAATCATCAAAACCTACCTAGCAACCACCAAACCCAGAAATCAAGCAACAAAGGTTTATGTACGTGACTGTTCAAGGGAAAAGAGCATATGTATATAGCTTGCAGAAGGACAACACATGTATGTACATGACTGTCAAGCAAAAACCTGCGTATATGTGTCAAAACACATCTAGGCTAAGGAGAAGGCTGAAAGACTCAGACCCAGAGTGAACATAGGCTGTCAAGAAATCATACGATAAGAAACTCAATATGAACGAGAGCAATCTAAGGAGAAAAAAACTCCAAACCCCAAAAAAGAAGATTCAATCCCCAATATGGTCGCCAATTCTATTACAAGGAAAATCTCTCTATGGCTAGGGGTAAACCACAACAGACGGAAATGACTGCAGAAATAAAATCTAATCTCAAGTATGCTATATAGATGAATATACTAGCAAGACAAGATAGAAGGCCTACCTCGTCCAGACATTCGATGAAGTCCACCATTGAGCACTTGACCCAAAGAAATATACCTGCAACTAGTCCTCAACAACCAAGAAATGCAAGCATGTGGTGATAATATATGATGTTAGCAAATTCAATAGCATAATCCACCAACATTCATAACAAATACGCCCATGGAATAATAATTCAAATATTTGCAAGATATTAATTGGACAAGAAAAAAGTATTTCTATTAAGATATAATCAACAGAAGTGAATGAGTTATAGACTTCCATGTCGGCATGGTTCGGAACCAAGAAACTAAGTTCCTTCCAGCTGGGCCTCCACCACTTCAATACTCCACTAAAGGCAAGCTCATATAAGAGAGACAATGAAGTTCTCAATCAATAAGGGAAGAGCTTTGGGGATAAACAATGTGTTCAGACTTAAAGGACAAAGGGATGCAGACTCAATGTGAAGTGAATAATTTCTCCAGAGTAACTTTGCTCTCAAAGTTGAATTCTTTCTCCTTTTCCATAACTTGGATTTGGTCTATTTATAGCCTTCAAGTGGAACTGAAGGGCCGATTCGGTCGTTTCCAGTATATGGAAGGCCAAGGATCATTGATCTCATGGCGTGAAATGGAAAACTGACACCATTTTTCAATTTTGGGCACATTTCTCGATGTACACATGATGTAGTGGTGCAACTTGCGTATACACATGCTGTAATATAGGCATGGCACGTATATGTGGAAAAATTATATTTTTAGCTCTTGGATTTGCAAAAAGGGACTTCAAGTTTGCATAGGGAAATGGAAAAAGGCCTTCTATGCAAGATTGCATGGGGCGAGACAAATATTTCTATAACACATCCTCCCTCTTTAAACTTGAAATTGAAAAATAAAGAACATGTAAAGGTCTACTATGATAAAACAGACTTGCAATAGGTTTGGGAACAAACAATAGAGAAGAACTCTATGTCCTATGGATTCTACTTAACGTTGCAGTGGATAGGAAGGTTAAGAGGCTATAGGTCTTTGGTGACTTCAAAATTATGATGGACTGGGAAAACAATAAAAGTAACTTTTCTAACTTGGAGCTAGGGCATATTTTCAATAGGATTATGGAAAAGAAATTAGTTTTTGAAGATGTGTCCTTTGCTCATGTCTATTGAGAATTCAACAACAAATATGATCAGTTATAAAAGGAAGAACGTATTTTGGAGGAATTTTTTACTTATTCATGAGATTAAGGGCCATACTCCTACAGATTTGATACTCTTACATCTTTTTTGATGAACACATTTTTGGACTTGTTTTAATTTTTGTTATGTAAAGTTAGAGAGAGTTTGTCTCATGATTTTGTCTTAGCATCAATATGATGTTGTGAAACTATTTCTTTAAAGTGTGACGTGTATAAGGATGATTTTAAGAGTCAAAGTTATACATATATGATATATTCTTATCTTATAGAGGAAGTATATAAAGGCAATGGATGCTATTATTAAAAGTAGAAGGGATCTCATCAATGTGTATTTCATTTCCACTAGAAATATCAATACAATGATTTTTGTCTCGTAAAAAAAAACTTTAAATATAATTTCTTGTAGACATTATTGTAAAGATGCATTAAATATCACTTAAAGATTATAGGTAAACACTAAACACCACAACAATAATCACATATAAGACAAGTATGAGTAAAACAAAAATTGATATTCCATTAATTCCTCATAAATATGAAAGGATCTTTACATGACAAACATCATAGATACAATCTCCATTACAAAATTGGGAAAACTGTAATACACATTATACAACTTTCTCCTCTCTGAAGATTCCTCCTGAGGAATCTCTAACAAGCCTCTCCTTTTCTATATATCTACTTACAACCTTCTATATTATGTTCCCCATGGAGACCACCTTGATCCATGGGTCATTTACAAGTAAATCATAACTAACTTTACATGTATTCATAGGTCCTTGAGCCATTTGTTACAACCTTATATATTATTTTGCCCATGGGGACCACCTTGACCCATAGGTCRCTTACATAAATGGATCATAACTAAATTTACATGTATTCACGGGTCCTTGATCCAGTTGTTGTATCTTTGAGGTGATGCTTTGTACTTGAGGCACACTCTGCCTTGTTGTAGCCAGTCATCTTCTGCAATTGATACTCAAAAGGGTGTTTTATCCAGTCACTAGCTTCACACTATGGGGTGTTACTGAAGAAAATTATAGTGCGAATGGGTTCCAAAATTGGTAGTGCACTGAAGGGTCTAATGGAAGATACAAAATGTGGTATAGATATGTAGGGTGAACCACTAGGTGGGAAGAGAGTAGGGGAAGTATTGGGGATGAGATTGAGGTAGAGGATTATGGTGGGGATGGAAAGGATTGATACAAACTAGGTATATGTTTACCATTAGTTATGGTCTTGTTTCTAAGAAACTATCACGGTATCCTATACTTGGGTCAAACACCTTCAATGCCCATTTGGCCCAACTAATCCGGACATATTCATTCTGGAGAATTACTTTGTCTCCTCTCTCGTTGTACTGTAGAATTCCCTTGAAAGTGTTGGGATAATAGATTCCTCCCCTCAAGATGTGATCCATTTTCTTTGGTCCTCCCATTATTTCTATAATGTCCCCAACCTCTCAAGCTGGGCCACGTCACTACAACCTCAACTTTTGGTGCTATGATATTCTTTGTAGCAGCCCAAGATCATTACTGAACCATGCTACTTCAAAGATACTAGTGTGTGGATACTACTTATAACGCTCCCTATTACAATTAAACCATAATAAGTTCACACATCCTTAAGGTACTTCTCCCAAACCCAAGTTGGGTCTCGCTCTACAAGTATACTTATTTTAATACAATTATAGCAGTGGAATAAATGTCACAAATCTACTACGTGCTTAGCTCTTTGGAGCACATATATACTGCCGTGCATGCAACACTCTACACACATAATACTATTGCGCCTGCAATCATTCCGATGTTGCACACATATTTTATAGCCTTTTTGCACACATGTTGCTTCACTGCATGCACAACGGTTTATTATCTGCCTCGGTATCTTCTAATCATACCACAAAGTTTAACTTAACATGAATACTTAATAACTATCATACTTCTCATGTGCAACAATATTATACAAATTAACCATACATTTAGCTAATAGGAAACACTTTTAACTATCATGCCCACATATGTCGCATCATACAAGAAAAATGAACTCTTATATATGTAGTAACATTACAGAGAATTATCCACAATATTCATATGCAATTTCGTACAGGAAAATAAACCCATTTTAAAATATGAACATTAGAGCACACAATAATTAAACAAGCCCATGAAGGACACTTATGTTTTGTGAAAAATCACCAACTATGTGCAGATTTCAGACATTCCTCCCAAACATAGAATCTATCACTCATAATATTTCAACAACAGGTCACCCCCGATTTGGGGCTTAAACTCCATAGGGAAAAGGGTTCCTATTGCCAGGATATGGTATGATATTCAACAAAACTCTTGGTCCAAGGTGCTGACTACTACAACTATCCTATATTATCTCATTCCCCACATGCCTGTCCCACCTCAGAAAGTGTGCTTCTTCTATGATCAACAATCCTTCGACTTATCCACTTCCCTTTTGGGGCTTCAACAACTGTTGGACATGAAGTCTCAGAGCCATGTATCTAAATCCTAGTGCACCAGGGATCAATACCAACCAAAATATCACTTGGAGAGAATGTTCACAGGCCTGAAAAACTCCTTCTTTGACACAAAAAATTCTCACTCAAAGAGAAATACTCATGGGCCTAACAACTTGCTTCTTCGACACAACAAATATCTCACATGGAGAGAAATGCTCATGGTCCTAAAAACCTATCTCTTTGGCACACGGGCCCAAAAAACTGCTTCTTCGACAAATTTCTCTTTGTTGGATGGACACCCCCTTACATATAGGTGATGGCAGTCTCATGTACAGATTGGTACAGGTCATAAACAAATATGATTATTTGGTTTGGAGCTCAGATGGTAGCGAAGATGGAGTCTGAAATGCATATTCCCTCTAAAAAATACACTAAGGCTCAATAATATATTTGCATGGTCATAAATAGACAATTTTCACCTTCAGGACTAGCGTTTATCCACTTAGTGACTCATTCCCATCCTTTGGAAACTTAGGATAAATACATATGCATAAATTAAACTTTCAGAAATATTAATAAAATATTCCCTTGACTTAAAATCCCCCCTTTTCCTTTTCTGTGGAGTTTATCCCCCCATCTCTTTTCTTCTGAGTTGAGTCTGTGCACAATGATGTGATTATATTAACAACTTGAGGGTGATTACATTTACAATACAAGTCTGGCATTTTGCATCCAGGCTCACCAACCTAATAACCACACAAGCTCTTTGACCTCAAAACACAAACATATATACAAAGGATCTATGGCCTCAAAATCACACACTTATTCTAGTGTATGGAAAACTCTGGGATATGTACACTCTTCCTTTGGTGCGCCATCCTTACACACTTACACAGGTGTGTGATACACTATGAAATGTGCACGTTCTTTCTTTGATGCATAATCCTTGTGCAATCACCAAACTATGGGATGTGCACACAAAAATAAATCCAAGACTTGATACCAACAACTCACTAGCTTATATATATACACACATTTATATTTACATTTACAGTTGGGGTTCAACCTAGTGGTATTACAACTATTGGAGACTCCTCATTTCTCTATCTTTTGGTTTCCTAAACCATCGACGTTGATGCAGCATGCTTCTTCTTGCTTGGTGGCACCATCCACATACACGTGTATCACTATGACCTCTAAGATGGCCACTTGAATCCTTCTAAAGTTTCCCCCATGGTGGCGTATTCTAAACGTTCTATGTTAATTATCATTTTTCACCTGAATTTGATGATCTAAATTTGGGAAAAATTATAATTTTATGTTATTTAACTTGCATTTTTGAATGCATAAATGGATTAAGCGTCTTGAAAAACCCCTTGGGCACTTTGATTATATAGACTTAACCACTCAATGGGCTACTTATAATTCCATGGACTAGTGTCCTTTCATTATACAAAGGGGTAACTATGGGACATGGAAGTACTGGTCAGGACTAGCCATCATATGCCTTCACTGGTCGTATTAACTAATATCTGACTTGAAATTTGTTCATAACCTATCTGGCGGCACAATTGATCTAGGTTAGGTACTGTCTAGCCTGCCCACATCATGCAAACTTCTAATCCACACTATTCCTCCATTAATCCTTTTATTTTCCAATCATATATATTTTCCATTCATGTTTAATTGACATCTCAAGACACAACATGCATAATAAGCCAGTGTCGAACATTTTTACCCCCCCTAGCTGGCACAATTGACGTCTCGATCGAGACAAGGTGGGAATAATAAGCATGTGATGGAATTTTTTATCCCCCTAGTTGGCATAATTAAGGCTCAATTAGGTGCCAAACGTACCCATGAGAAGAAAACTTTGCTGACATGGAAGTGCCATGTAGGTGCCATAGTGGTAGGCCATAGGGTGATGGTGGTGTTGACTCAAAAACTCACCACTAGTTATATAGCCTACAAATGGTTGCAAGGAATAAACAAATTAGTATGATAATTATAATTAGTAGGTGGGGCCCCTATAGAAGAAGTGAAGTGAATAGTTTATTTTCAATTATTCTTAAGATGACAACACACACTTAAAAATAAATTCAAAGGATAATCTACATTAGGATATGCATGCCAATATTTTCCTTTCTCCAATTTGAATGTGATGTCTTATTTAACTTGGTCGCATTTAAAAGATCAAATTCATGCTCATAAATGATTAAAAGGTTGATCATCCTGCATACACTCATGCTCATATAGAGTCATTTCATTATGATTTTGTCATTGGGACATTTATATGTTATAATAGCAAAGAAGGAATGGGAAAAGTTGGTCATATTCTCCTAAGTTTCATATCATTACTTGACAAGAATTCAAAAGTATATATTGCAAGTAACAATGGATATATGGAAACAAATACATATTATATGCCATATTATAAATGGTTATGCCAAGCTTCTTGTTACAAGGTTGCATTATGTGGTGATTTATAAATCCTGAATATTAAATTTGTATAACATGTGGTATATATTTATGAGATTTCTGTCAATAGTATGAAGTGTTGATTAAGCTCACATTCGAGCTCCGGCTTATGTTCTACATTGGGCGTGACAACCAACATATATCAAAACAAATTATTTGGTTCATTTCATAAATGTGGTTTAATGATTGACAAACCCTACTTGTAATTTGGGCTATCATTTGATGGTATAATAGTTGTTGATGTGATCTGTATGAATGTGGCACATTACTCTCCTACATACTTGGCATCTGTTCTAGTTTTTAGTTGGTTATCTTGGCACTCGCTAGAAAGTGGAAGTGTGACATGGAAGGGTTTATGAATGCATACTATTTGATTTAAAATAATTCCTCCCATACATTCAATGTGCAAGGACATGGGCATAACCCACCACCTTGCGTATTCTACCCTCATCCCTCGAAGTTTGACATTTCATTTTCACTATTTTTGTGAGAGGTTACAGTCTAAACCTGGTAGGAAAGATCTGCCTGGGTGATTTGATAATGGTTTGTAATAATTTTTGATGATAATTTAAGCACTTGGTTATATGTATGTGAATACCATCTCGTTTGCCTATAAAATATTGAATTTCTTTTGCAGTTATAATTTTTGATGGCTCTATTTGAACTGGTTTTGAGTGTGTTTTCTTTCTCTGTTTTCTCGTTTTGTTGAAATATTTTAAAATAATACTATGAAGCATTCATTTATTCACTTTCCATCAATTTTGAAACAAGTTTATCAGTTTGGTTTTAACCCATTTGAGTTTATAATAAAGGCACACCTGGGATCGAATTGTTTTGGGGAAATTTTGGTTCTCCATAAACATAGTTTGATGAGCGACTTTCTGGTTGAATATTTGAGTTATAATAGTTGTTTGTTGGAAATAATTGAAGGCATTCACATGGGTTCTTTATATATATCTCGGAGGGTGTCCACCCATAAATCTTGAGGCTTTACCAATCAATGATTGTTAATACGCCTTATGCATGTTATTAATAGTTTTCCAGCTCAAGGTTGAAGCTCATCCATTTTTTTAAACTAGAGGATATGTTTTGAAGCCTCAACCTTCTAGTCTCAAAGTATTCCCGTAGAAGTTTTGTTGAAATTACTGAGACAACTGCGAGGGGGGGGGGTGAATCAGTTGTTATTGT
>JASDQU010737049.1:122084-137360 GCA_032191745.1 Picea mariana | reverse complement strand
CAGCTGGAAAAATTGACCTGAAGAACCCACTGTCAAAATGTGCTCGAAACTGCTCCAATAGATGTGCCCTAGTCTCTATACTGGAATGAATGTCTGTCGAAACTCAGATCGGACCTCTACGACACTGGATCTGGACCCATGGGGGGTTTTCGCCCCTCCTGGGACACTGAATGCACCCCAAAAGATTCCACTGTCAGAATCTGCTGCTATATGGCTCGAAACGATCATCTCATCAAATAATGAAATGGGTTGGAAGGGTTTGCCCTGATCTTTTCTGGAACACCTGCATGTAATGCCAAATGTCTGTCCAGGGTAACTGTGCCCTAAATGGCTGAATGGATCAATCTGGAAGATTCCACCATCGGAATCTGATGGTAGATGGCTCAATGGAAGCGCCCTAGCTGGATCTCTACTAGGTCAGAACGAATCTGCAATCGGGACAAGGGTCTATTGCAGATCTCCGAATCCTCAAAATAGCTTGTGCCCTCCTTGGCTGAGCTGCACCCTCCTTGGATGAGCTGCGCCCTCCATAATGAATACTCCTGAAATGAATGGTGAAATACCTGGATGGTATCTCCAATGGGCTAGGGTGTGTCTCTCAACACCGAAACTGATCAATGGTGGTGGTTTCCTCCAGAAATCCACAAAATAGTAAGGTCGGCTCTCCTCCTCCTCTTCGAACTCTTAACATCAAATCATAACAATGCATAATGAATTAGGTTGATTTACCCTTCCTTTATAGCTTCCCGAAACCCTAATTTGTTGTTGACCTTTTCCCTCCAAGTGACTTTTACTGTATTTTATTATTCCTTGATTAAATCACTTAATTAATTAATTAATTAACCATTTTTCCTCTAAAAAGTGATTTATCCATTCTGATGGCTTCTTCGGCCACTAAAAGTCACGTCTCATCATCTTATCCTGTAATTCTCTTCCTCCCGATTCCAATGAGCTATTATACTAAGAGGTTTCACCAAGTAATATGCCCATTATGACCTTCTTAGTGAATTTAATTAAGATATGACCCATAATAACTCAAAATTATGGAAATCGTCGGAATGCAACGGAACCAAAGCCCAGTTGTGCGGAATGGATCCTGATGATGAACGATACAAGTCAGGCCCAAATAAACTTCTTCTGGCTACTTGGGTAGGCATAACACACTGAAATGTTGTAATGTTATAATGTCCCAAAATGGGGACATTACAGAAATCCTAACTTATATGAAAAAATTTGGAAAAAACGACATTTACCAAAGGATACCAAAAAGTGACCCATCCCCAAAAAAGTTACCGAACCAAAAGGAAAAGAGTATTGGAACATCCAAAAAGAAACTTAGAAACATAATCAAGTGATCACCAAGCCAGGAAAAATGACAAAGGGGGTCAAAAAGAGACAAAAAGGGCCAAAAACGTCTATAAATAGAATCTGACAGCTCATTTTTACCATTGCAATTCAAAAAATAACCAAAATGATAAAAAACCCCTTTGCTAGAAAAGTTGATTCTGAGAGCTTCAGTGGACAAAACAAACTTGTACTTGGACCAAGTAAGTACAAAATCATCCCTCTTACATTTCAATTCTTTATTTATGAATTTATTTTTGTTTTTGAGGGGGCACACTCTCTTAAAAAGAGCGGCCCTACATGTACGCGGGCTATCCAAGGACAACTCGTGTATGTACTCAGGAAGAAAACAATGTTCCCGTGTAGATACGTGATTGTGGGAAACACAACCCGTGTACACCCTTGCAATCTTAGAAAAAATAAAAAAGAAAGTACTAAACTTTCTCCTTTTTTCCATGGAACAAGATGTATGTCCACTAGAGGGAGAGGGAACATGACTATATCGACATTTTGGTTGAAGAGGACCCTGTAGCCATCGCCACACTAAAACAGTCTGATCTATGGATTTCTTCCAGTGTCCTTTTATGAGGGAAAAACCTAGATTAATCAATGCACTTTTATATTATTGGAACCTAGATGCAGAGGCATTCATGCTAGGGGGTCAGTCGTTGACCCCTATGACGAAGGACATTTACTTCCTGACTTGCCTCTCGAGGAGAGGGGAACCAGTCCATATGAGGAAATTTCCTCCTAGGCATTTCAAAATCGAGGATTATATCTAGATGTATTGTGAGGCTGGCACTGAGAAGGTAGGTTCTCAAGTGCCGATTCACAAGATCACTAGTTGACTCTGCGAGTGATCTTGTTTTTGATTGGGTGGATTACTGGATCCACAACCCTACATTAGGTCTCCCGGGCACACATCCACTGTGCCATTCAGTGTTAGGAGGCACATATCTTTGACTGGAGCACAACCATGCTTACATGCATGAAGAGACAACTGACAGAGTGTTGACAACGTACCAAAAAGAACTTCGGGTTTGGTACAATCTTATGTTCCTTCTTCTTCGAGAGGGTTCCTAGTCTTAGTCCTAGAGAGACGGTACAGGGGCATGCAGCCTCCTTCCCAACATTATGTAGATGGGAAACATTGCTGCCATGACAAGGGGGAAGGAGGACCATAGAGTCCTGTTATCGTACAGTTTGTAGTTTAGGTCAAATGGCTAAAGAATAAAGGCCAAACTGGCAAAACAGGAACCTTCACCACCCAATGTCACCACAATGGGGAGGTTCTTTCTATTTAGGGAGGTTATCCTAGGGGAGACATCCCCGGTAACCTGGGGTTTTGAAGAGGCTAGGATATAAGATCAGAGTTAAAGTTTCACCTTCACTGGTTACCACCAAAATCAAAAGGTCCGACTAATCAGCCAATAATGAAGTATAGTCCCAAATGAGAACACCTTCCCGTAACAAAGAAACAACAGAAAAATATGCATGCAGGCTATATACAAAGGGTTAGTACTTCATATGACCATCTGATATAATTTGAGCAATGTAAAGTAATAGATATCAATGAGATCAATGTTTTGTAAATTATCTATGGAAAGAGCATTAACTCATCAATAACTATCAAGATGACAAAGCCAATAATGTATTCAATCAACACTTCGATCAATAATTGCTTTAGATCATCATTCAATTTCTTGTACAAGTCAAAAGTTTGTTGCATCAGAAATAACCAACTATGACGTCAGCCTTAGTTAGGGTTAGTTAGTTAGGGTTTCAAGATTAGAGATTAAAGAGTTGTTTTGAACACTAGGACTTCAACATTGGAGATCAAGGATCAGTGCCTAAAGGGTTAATGGAGTCAAAAATAAGGGCACAAGGTCTTGAAAGGATGACAACTCAGAGACTAGAAGGTAGGGTTTTATGGTGCTGCAAAGGCAGGGCCCTAGAATCAAAACCCTAGGGAAAAGAGGCTCACTCTGGTGTTGCTTAAGAAAGGCCTTGTGCTCTTTCCTCCTTCTCTAAATTGACTTGGCAAAACGGCTAGCTTAAAGCATAAATCTAAGGGAGAAAGTGTTGCAATGACAAGGATTTCAAACCCTAGAAGGTGAAACCCTAGGTGTAGGAAATCTAGGCCTAGGACGTCTCCTCTTTTGAACTTACAGACTTCAACACTAGCTCAGAAGAAAGGAGACAAGTGTAGAAATGGCTAGGCTCTATTTATTTTCTTCAATGGCTGAAAAATATTTCTCAACATGGGGACATGTAACAATAACCTACTTGTGTGCTTGTTACCTAGGGTTTTAAATCAACAATACAATAAGAAAATGCAAGAAATTACACCTGCAACCATTCATTTAAGAAGTTTTGCAAGAAAATTCACTTACATTTCATGAAGAAAAGCACAAGCAAACCCTAGTTGTAAACCTTCCTTGAGAGAAATGACATAAATGCCAAAAATATCCTTCCAATAGCAAGTGTGCCTCACTTAAGACAATAACACTACCCTAGTAGGGTGCAAAAATCAGATCTCCTAAGAGAAGGAGTTATGTTATGTTCAAATGAGGGAAAAACATCCTCAATATATATCATCCAATGACCTTTAATTTAAAAAAATAGTTATTAAAACAACCGACAAGGATGACTACTAAAAAATATACTGTTTTTACATTAACGGCTAAGTAAAAGACATAAATGAGCAAAAGGTGGGACGTAAAGCCCCTCTGAGGGAGATGTTGGCTCTTTTTGGGGCTAGTCCAGCATCCAAAAGTAAGACGTTAGCCCTTTTAGGGATTCTCAAAGATGCCACACGTGCCAGTAACCTCATCAAACTACCACACGCTCAAGATGACGTCCAAGTCTTCTGGATGACGTCTTGTCCATCAAGAGGAAAATGTTCCATCTGAAGTGGGTCAACCCCCCTAGGCTGGGCTCAGCCAAAGTGTCCTGGGTGGAATGTCCTTATTCTTCTCTCATGCAAAGGCTCATCCTATCATGGTCCTCTCTCTGCCCCTGATGGGGTCCCAACAACCATTTGAAGGGATATTCAGCCCCATGGAGGTCCGAGCTAATCATCTCCCCATGTGTACCAGTCCTATAACACCCTGTTTCCCCCAAATTTGTAATCAATCCTAATATAGAAGTTACCATGCTAAAGAATGATGAAAATGTGAATGTATGATGTGAATGGACCTTATGAAGAGGGTCGATGAATGTAAATAACATTATGAAATTATATTGTAGAACTGTGGAGAGGGGATGTGCAGAAAAAGAGACCACGATGGCGGTGGAGGGAACCTAGAAAGGTGGCGTTAACTTCCACCGAGAATTAATACCGTATTTGGACTCCACTGGCCCGAAGAACCAAAAGAAGCTTGCTGGCCCTGAATTAAATGTCTCGCAGGCTGGTAGGTATATGGTTTAATGAGGTATGGGAGGTGAACCGCCCATCCGTAGAGTCGTCAGGCCTGACCAACGTGAGGGTAATCGTGCCACACACAACCTCGCAAGAGGATAAGGCATGGGGTAGAAGCAATTGGGGGGCATACGCGAGGGGAGAACTCTGGAAATATGCAGAGTGAGTGATAGAAGAGATGAAGGATTGCAACCTTCGCTCCTAGTCACTGGCAAACAGAGACGCAGTCTCACAGCATCGTGGTCTCAGCTCGGGGGTGGCTAGTGGTAAATCCATTGGAGTCGCTAAGCCTACAGTTGGGTGGAAATGAGCACCCCTCTCAGCAGTTGCTTGACCTTGGTGTTATCTCTGATAAGTGTTTTGCCTCTGGCATCTTGATATACATATATGTGCTTATTCTGATAATTATCCTCATAAGCTGTGAAATTGTGAATGATTTCATTATAAGAATGATTGTAGGGTGTTTTGATCAGTACTAGTACTTGTATATTTATATGGAAAGACTACGTATGATTTATGTCTTCATGAATTCGTTATTTGTGTGTGTACCGATCAAATTCAAACTTCACGTCTAGTTTTCGGGAGGACGACATCCTTACATACCTTAGGTAGTACCCTGAGTAAATCTCCCCATAGAAATACCTTCCTTGAAAATCCCATCAAGAACCGAGAAAGAGACTGTGAAGGTGTAAGGCCTTAGTAACCCTGAACGAAGAGGAATGACCCTCTTGAAAAACCTGAGATGGCAGCCTAAGGATGAAGTAACGAATCGACAGATGAGATTTCATCAAGAAATCTGTGGTCGCTCATGACTGTTAGACTTGGTAAGAGGAAGAGGGAAAGTTAAGAGCCTTAACTTTGATAGATGGTGAACGACAGATGAGATCCCGTCAGGAAATCTGCGGTCACCCACGACCGTTAGATTGGTAGGAGGAGGTAGGGTGTTAAATGCCTTACCACTTGGTTTCTTTGTGTCTTCATGGGCAGCGAAGAGTTCGGAATCATATATCTCCAAGGTCCATGAGAGTATATGGACCGTTGATTTTTCCATGTCCAGAGAGTCGTGGAAGAGTGCACAGATAGGAGCCAATCTGAGCCATCAGATCTCGGCTAGAAAACCCGATAGCCATTGGATCTATCAGGAGTTAACCGAGGGTTAAGACCCTAGTGTATAGGGGTGAAATCCATGGGATATATCTGAGCCATCCGATTTAGGGAGGCCACGTGTTGTGAGATCTCCCATTTTGGGGAATCGGGAATCGCGAGATCGGGAATACTGATGACGAGAGTTCAGAACTTTCCATGGTGGAAACCCCGGAGCAGTCGTGGACCGTCCGATTTAAGGAGGCGACGTGTCAAGAGATTACCCATTTCGGGAAATCGGGGATTGGGGATTCGGGAGTTTCATTGACAAAAACTTGGGCTCTTGTCTTGATAAATCCTGACCCATAATGTTGAGACGTTAGCATGTGGCTAAGTCTCGGTGAACGGACGAGATTCCTTCGGGGAATCTCAGGGTCTGTAATGACCGTTTGATGTGAGGAAGAGATGTTGGATTTAATATGGGGCATGAATACACAATTAGATAAGTGTCAAGCAGATATGAATGGCCAGATTGCACCTGCCCAGATATATGGCTGAGGTTGCATTCCAGAGCCCCCTTGCCGGTGTTCCTTTAATTGGGGGGGGGGGGTCCGAAATTGGACATGAAAATATCGAATGGTCGAGATTAATTCGTCATGATCAACGACGCTCAGGTGGATTCCAGACCCCCCTTGCCATTCTACCTTTAATAGGGGGGAGCGGTCTGGAATAGTGTGGCGTGTGAAGTGGGGCCCCCTCCTGTCCTGTCGACTACCGTGTCGCACCTCCCCCTCTGCCACCTGTATTCCACTTAACTGTGCGATGGGTTCATTCCTATTGGTCTGCCGCTAGCCCTGTCAGGGTTCGACGCTTGCAGAGCCGAACGGTTTAACATTATCGTAGCGCTGAGACGCAAAATACAAAAGACATTGCATCTATTTGGACTGTGATTGTGACCCGCGATCACATGGGAGTGGGAAGAGAGAGAAAGGGCCAACTTACGCTGGGCCTCCATGGATATTTAGGGCTTCTAATTCGGCAGAAGACCGAAAAAATATGATTTAGGTAGTGGGTATGTGACAAAGTGGTATCAGAGCATGGTTACAACACTTGGCCTGCTTGGGCTCAGGCACGAGTTGCATTAGAATATATTGTTATCTACGTTTCTCTTTAAAGAGAAGGACTACAGAATGAAACTATAATTTGGAAATTTCTATAACCCCTCTATTAAAATGGTAACTACTCTCATAGGAGTAAGGGTGCACTAATCATTATTACAGATAAGATCTAAGTGCTAATAACAAAGGTGGAATAAATTATGCTATGAAGCTGCACGAGCCGGACAAGGGACATGAACTGAGTTGTTATGATTTAGCGTAATGATGGTTACCTACTAAAGAAGGTAGAGTCTCTTGTGATTAATATGGATGGTTAGGTAAGGATTAATACCCAAAGGAAGAACCCCTTCATGGTTTGGGAAATCTGGTAAGGACTGGTAGGATCCTTAGAAAGTTATGACCACTGTATTATCAAGAGACTAAACCCTGAGCATATAATTCCTCATGATTGAGAGGACTAATGAAAATATGTAGGGTCAGATTTACCTAACCTATAATGGTTAGAATCGATAGTGAGGATAACCTGTTTAAGGAGTCCTTTGGGGACTATTGCTAATTCCCAAGAGTGACCCTTGTTGGTCATTTTCATAAAGAGAGGATAAAACCCGTATGAGTTAGGACTATGAGATTAGTCCTGTAAGTAACTTAAAAATCTCAAAAGATATAGCAGGAGAAATCCTTCAGAAAAGAATTTTGAAGATTGGATGGGATCTAGAGTCAAGAGCCATTTAGAAAGAACTGAAACGTTTCGGGTTGTTCGATCTCGGGAAGAAGCACACTGGTCAGTTTCAAGGAGATATCGGAATTTCTCAAGACCAAAAGGCTTGGGAGAGGCAATGAGAAATTCGTGAAAAGATCATAGCCGATGGTCAAGGAGCCAATTGGACCATTGATCGTCCAGAGAAAAATTTCGCAATTCTGGAGATCAAAGAATTCGAGGTTCTCCATAATAGAAGTCCCGAAGTCGTGAAATGAGAAATCGCGACATAATCACAATCGTCGGTTGGAGAGCCATTGGTGACTGTTAGACCTAATTAATCAGTGGGGAAGAGAAAGGCAGATAACCTCTCATCACTCATAATCTCAGGAGGAATAATATCTGTTAGATTGGAATCAACGAGAGTCGTTGATTTAGAGATTCGAGGTTTCATCTATGGGGAAAATGGAAGCGTAGACTTCCCAAAGTCAGACCAGGGAAATCACAGAGTAATCAGGACCGATGATTGCTGGAGAGATCTGGACCATGGGATCCAGACTCGTCGGCCCACATAGAATAGAATTTTGGGAAGCGGTGGAGCATTGTCCACGGATTCGCCGAAATACGGGATTCTGACGCGTGTCTGAGAATTGACCCCAGATTCCGAGCGAAGGGTCATGTAGATGAAAGAGCTAAGAAAACCTTAGTCTTGGTCTTTCATGTTTTCGGATTTCGGTAGTCAGGGAAAACAAAATTCCTTGCAACGGGAATTCCAAAATCACAAAATGCAAAGCGCTTTTTAAATTGGATCATGGTCACCGTCGGTGATTGCGTGAGAAGAGGGTGTAAGCCAGTATGAGGAATAGTGCATGAGTTTAATGCACTGAGGAGCTTCCTATTAAGAAGCCTGATACTCATACCAGTGAGGTATGAATGATATATAGAACGTGCAAGTAATGCACATGTATGATGTAAGAGTATAAATATACTAAAGGCCCAACATGATGGACCTGATGAGTGAAACGTGACGCAAGACTTACACTGGCCAAAATTGAATGAATACCATGAATGCATGGTCGTCTCTATTCTGAAGAGTTGTGAAGGATATGTCTTGAAGGATATCTTAAAGGGAATGTACTCCATATCCCCATGAAAATCCAGTACAATTAAAGGAAAGAGTAAACGAGCAAGGATGCTCTGTTGTCATGATAAGAGGCAAAAGTTTATGCCTTTGCAGATCACATGAGAAGGATGGTGAACAATCCTGAGATGACTAATTTTAAAAATATAAATGTATGTAGGCTATGAAGTATACCTATGATATCTACATGCAGGATTAGGATTGTGGAAGTGGTTAAGAACATCATAGATGTAAATCAACAAGAATGCATGTTTATATTCCTTAAAGGGAATATTTGGTAGACCACAAAAAGGCAAACTCAAGGTTGAGGCCTTCACAGCGGTGATGGATCTGCAACGAGGAAGTTGCATGCTAAAGGAGTTCCCAGTGGAGGAACTGTATAAGGTCTCTATCAGAGGAACAGAGTCACACCCCTGATAATTGTTGAAGGATTGGACAATGGGCTGCAAGGCCTGTCCATGTATAAGAATCCTAGATATAGAAGACTAATAACTGAATATTGACCATTCTGATAACCTAATGGAAGTGTGTAGGATGCACATGTTCCTGATTCATTATGAGCATATAGTTTCTATTAAAGCATGTTGAAGTATCCTAAGAGTTAGGATGGGCCTAAACGAGGGTTGCTCAGAAAAATAGCAGTTGTGGAAACTAGTTTGGTTGATAAGAGGCTAGTAAACCCCTGAGTATGATTAATTGAATAATTGGGTACGTTTAATTGATACGGCTTGGTTGAAGCTGTGATTAAGGAAAGGCATTGAGACCTTAGAGGTAGCTTGACTTGACTGAAAATCCCCAGGCGATGTAGAAATAATTGGAAGAAGGGGAGAGCCCTCAATTCCTTCCTTGACTATGCATCACGCTTCTATGGGATGAGAAAGCTAGTACATTGAGGAACGAAAATGATTTGACACCATAGTAATGATGGTTGTAATGTTGTGAAAACAATTGAGAACCCTTATGTTACACTCATGATAAACATTAAAGATAATGTGATGTAGTGCATACAGATATGCTAGACATGTCTAAAAATGTTTCTTTTATTAATTAAACGCTATGATATTTACATTTTCAATTTCATGATGATTAATATGCCTATGGTGTATGTCATGTGTAGAAAGGAATAATATTGGAATTGTTGAGGAAGACAGTTGCCAATAATGAACGACCTCAAGCTGAAGGTGACCATGGAAAGGCTGCGGTCAAAAGGTTGTTGACGGGACTGTGGAAATCCCGCTAAAGTACTACTGATAAGTTAGAGGACAGAGAAAGGGTGCAAGCAACCACGAACAAGTATAAAGGTATTCATGCCTATGTGGCACAGGGTATGAAGGGATTTGTTAAGAACCCCTTTCGAAACATTTATTATTGCATGCTATGCCTGAAAATTGAAAGGGCAGTGGTATGCCTTGGATACCCGAGTAGGGTATAATTCGGGGAAGATGACCTGAATAATGGAGGCACGAACCTTTGGTACTAAAAGACCGATTGTAACCTTCAGAAGAATTCGTGAACTGATATGTCATAGACACATGGACCAGTCAAGGAACGATTGGAAACAAAAGTGCTCATAAATAGCACATTGCTTGGAATTACTTCCAGGAAATGCATATTTGCATAAAAGACAAACAATGGATTCCTCATTGAGGAAGGAGGACCTTCCAACATTTTCACTCACAAGGCATAGGTGTTAGAGAAAATCAAATGTGGGTGGCCATGAGTGTTAGCACCCTGAATATTAATGAAGGCATAATGTGTGGGAGCATTCATGCAAAACTTTTAAGTTTAATATGTACTAATTTGGGGTTGTGATCGGCCTATAGCAGGGAGCGTGGATCCTGTTTTAAGAATGAATGAAAAATGACTAAAACCATATGAGGAAAGGATAGGTTAAATCCCAACCCCCCATGACCCAGAACCAGTCCTAAAGTGTGACGAACTTGAAATCAATGCAAGAATGCATTGGGTATGAATGTGGCCATGGATAGTAGCACATTTGTTAAAACCCTTTGAAATGTTGAATTACGTTTGAATATATATATGTTTGTGTGTGTGTGTGTGTGTGTACATAGAGAATCTAACCTTCTTGCTTGGCTGATTGGGGAATGAATTGCAGGAAGCAGAGGGTCATGGATATGGCAGTAAGGTAAGCCCATAGGAAAGACCGATTGCCTGCTGGGCCAAACTGCAAGGAATGGTACTTCCTTTTGAGGAAGTAATTTAATCATTAAGTATGCCCAATTATGAGATTGTTATGATGATGTAGTAAAGGTGCAATAAAATGTATATGCATGGAAAAGCTAACAAGTTGTTTGGCCGATTGAATTTGAAAGTGCAGGAAGCAAAAGGGGTCTTGGATATGGCAGCATTGTAAACCCATAATGAAGTCCAATTGCCTGCTGAGCCAAACCATTATGGGAAGGAAAGTCCCATAATTATGAATTTGAATTCCTGTGCAGAACAAATATGAAAACAAATCGTGAGAATGGACAAATATATGGGTGACGGGTTTGCAAATAAAATTTTGAAAGTTAGAATTGAGAATGATGTCTCATGAATTTTGTATACCTGTGATACAGGTGAGAAGAAAAGACATGTTCAGAAAGGAATAATTGAAGGCTATCAAAACTGAAGGTGATGAACATGACTACTACTGAGCCATGAAAACCCTGTGATGAGTCATGATCGCCTGAAATAAAATTTTGTTGAGGCAACACCAGCCAGAGGGATGCCTCGACAGAGCAAGTATGAGGGATTCCTCAACAGAGCAAGTACGAGGGATGCCTCGACTGAAAAAAAAAAAAAAACTCGATAGAGTCTCTAAAATTCTTCCTGTGCGAGAAAACCTTGGCAGTGCAAGATGGATCACTTGAGGGAATGTATAATAGTGAATGGGATGCCTGAGCCTGGATCTGGAGGGTGAGTGACCGCAAGGAAGATAAGACCTTAATAATTTTTGAAAACTATTGGAATAATGGACACAATGGGTATTTTCCCGTGCGGGGAAAACCTTGGAAAGAAAGATGAAATTATGATGGCTTTTGTGAGCTATTGAATTGGAATTCTGCATCCAATGTGTACATCGGGAGGATGATTAGCATGGATAACAAAACTACCATGTGGATACAGATCCACAAACTACACAAATAAGTATTGTTCTAAGAATATGAAAATTTCTTTTCTTTTTGAAATTTGAACATCAGTAAGATGTTTTTGCCCCAAAAAATTGTGAATTAATGTGCTTGTTGTCCAGGAATCATTGAAGGAAGATGACGAAGATCAAGACTTCTGAAGTGGCCGAATAAGAAAGGCATGGCATGTGTTTTGAGAAAGAACACCGAGGACGGTGTTCCTTTAAGGGGGAGGGAATTGTAACACCCTGTTTCCCCCAAATTTGTAATTAATCCTAATATAGGAGTTACCATGCTAAAGCATGATGAAAATGTGAATGTATGATGTGAATGGACCTTATGAAGAGGGTTGATGAATGTAAATAACATTATGAAATTATATTGCAGAACTGCGGATAGGGGATGTGCAAAAAAAGAGACCACGATGGCGGTGGAGGGCACCTGGAAAGGTGGCGTTAACTTCCACCGAGAATTAATACCGTATTTGGACTCCACTAGCCTGGAGAACCAAAAGTGGCTCACTGGCCCTGAATTAAATGTCTCACAGGCTAGTAGGTAGATGGTTTAATGAGGGATGGGAGGTGAACCACCCATCCGTAGAGCCGTCAGGCCTGACCAGTGTGAGGGTAATCGCGCCACACGCAACCTCGCAAGAGGATAAGGCGTGGGGTAGAAGCGATTGGGGGGCAGACGCGAGGGGAGAACTCTGGCAATATGCAGAGTGAGTGATAGCAGAGAGGAAGGATTGTAACCTTCTCTCCTGGTCACTGGAAAACAGAGACGCAGTCTCACAGCATTGTGGTCTCAGCTCGGGGGTGGCTAGTGGTAAATCCACTGGGAGTCGCTAAGCCTATGGTTGGGTGTAAATGAGCACCCCTCTTAGTAGTTGCTTGACCCTGGTGTTATCTCTGATAAGTGTTTTGCCTCTGGCATCTTGATATACATATATGTGCTTATTCTGATAATTATGCTCATAAGCTGTGAAACTGTGAATGATTTCATTATAAGAATGACTGTAGGGTGTTTTGATCAGTACTAGTAGTTGTATATTTATATGGAAAGATTACATATGATTTATGTCTTCATGAATTCATTATTTGTGTGCGTACCGATCAAATTCAGACTTCACATCTGGTTCTCGGGAGGACGACATCCTTACATACCTTAGGTAGTACCCTTAGTAAATCTCCCCATAGAAATACCTTCCTTGAAAATCCCATCAAGAACTGGGAAAGAGAATGTGAAGGCGTAAGGCCTTAGTAACCCTGCATGAAGAGGAATGACCCTCTTGAAAAACCCACGATGGCAGCCTAAGGATAAAGTAACGAATCAATGGATGAGATTTCATCGGGAAATCTGTGGTCGCTCGTGACCGTTAGACTTGGTAAGAGGAAGCGGGAAAGTTAAGAGCCTTAACTTTGATAGATGGTGAACGACGGACGAGATCCCGTTGGGAAATCTGCGGTCACCCACGATCGTTAGATTGGTAGGAGAAGGTAGGGTGTTAAACGCATTACCACTTGGTTTCTTTGTGTCTTCATCTGCAGTGAAGAGTTCGGAATCATAGATCTCCAAGGTCCATGAGAGTATCTAGACCATTGATTTTTCCACGTCCAGGGAGTCGTGGAAGAATGCACGGATAGGAGCCAATATGAGCCATCAGATCTCAGCTAGAAAACCCGACAGGCATTGGATCTGTTAGGAGTTACCTGAGGGTTAAGACCCCAGTGTATAGGGGAAAAATCCCTGGGATAGATCTGAGCCATCCGATTTAAGGGGGCCACGTGTTGTGAGATCTCCCATTTCGAGGAATCAGGAATCGCGAGATCGGGAATCTTGATGATGAGAGTTCGTGACTTTCCATGGTGAAAACCCCAGAGCGGTCATGGACCGTCCGATTTAAGGAGGCGACGTGTCAAGAGATTACCTGTTTTGGGAATTTGGGGATCGAGGATTCGGGAGTTTCGTTGACAAAAACTCGGGCTCTTGTCTTGATAAATCTCGACCCATAATGTTGAGACGTTAGCATGTGGCTAAGTCCCGGTGAACGCACGAGATTCCTTTAGGGAATCTCAGGGTCTGCAATGACTGTCTGATGCAAGGAAGAGATGTTGGATTTAAAATGGGGAGTGAATATGCAATTAGATAAGTGTCGAGCAGATCCGGATGGCCAGAGTCCACCTACCCAGATCTACGGCTGAGGATGCATTCCGGAGCCCCCTTTCCATTCTTCCTTTAATGGGGGGGGGTTCCAGAATTGGACGCACAACTCTCGAATGGTCGAGATTAATTCGTCATGATCAATGACGCTCAGGTGGATCCCTGACCCCCCTTTCCATTATACCTTTAATGGGAGGGGGGGGTCTGGAATAGTGTGGCGTGTGAAGTGGGGCGCCATCCTATCCTATCGACTACCGTGTCACACCTCCCCCTCTTCCACCTGTATTCCACTTAATTGTGTGACGGGGCCATTCCTATTGGCTGGTCGCTAGCCCTGTCGGGGTTCGGTGGTTGCAGAGCCGAACGGTTTAACATTACTATAGCGTCGAGACACGAAATACAAAAGACACTGCGTCTATTTGGACTGTGATCATGACCCGCGATCACATCGGAGTGGAGAGAGAGAGAAAGGGCTAGCTTACGCTGGGCCTCCATGGATATTTAGGGCTTCTGATTCGTCAGAAGACCAAAAACATCTGATTTAGGTAGTGGGTATGTGACAGGTCCACTGGTACCTGTCTGTCGAGCATGGTCCTGAACATCAAAAACACCGCCCTCCATGGGCTCATTAGTCCTCAGGATCATAGCAATGTCAATCATATTTCATCATTAATTTTATAAAATGCATGCATAAGACCCCTAGCATATCATCTAGTAGCTCAAAGACATTACACTAACCTACTATACAAAGCTGAAGAAAAGACAAAGTAACCTATTGGGCTAGCATCCATAAGAAGAGGAATGTTCCCAAAGGATATCATCCAAGCCATGTAATACGAGGTGGTGTGCTCTAAGGATGTCCAGACACAGTGAGAACCAGGGGTGGGTATTATCTGTGGGTGCCTTTGTAGGAGGTGAGTTGTACCTGTCATGGATGCAGTTCTTTCCAAGCTCTTTATTTCCTTTGTTACACATCGAAATTACTCACTTTGATAGTGTCGCAAGTGTCGTCATTACAAAGGTTGCAAGTGTCGCATTTTGCTCACAAGGTCGCAAGTGTCGCATGTTGCTCACAAGTGTCACAAACATCAAACAAAACATACTTCCATGATGCCTATGTCGTGCCTATAATGACATGAGAAGGACACTTGAAACACCTCAAACATTTGATTTGGAAGAGG
>JASDQU010737049.1:108356-121720 GCA_032191745.1 Picea mariana | reverse complement strand
GATTGTATCGAATCGGTCAAGAAATTCCACCTATGTCATATATTCTCTCGGAAGATGAGGACACATCATGCTCCCATGTTTCCTATCATCACAGTTGGTCCCTTCACCAAGTGGGGGATTGATTACACTACATCCAACCCTCCTTCAACAATGGGGCACCGTTATATCATTGTAGTCATAGACTACTTCACGAAGTGGGCCGAAGCTATGCCAACGTTTAAAGATGATGGAGAGAATGTGACTCTCTTTTTATTCAACCAGATAATAGCAAGGTTCGGTGTCCCGAGAGAGATTGTCACTGACCATGGCAGTCACTTTTAGAACTAGATGATGACCAAGTTAACATCAAAGCTTGAATTTTAGCAAGAACATTCATCACCCTACTACCCCCAAGAAAATGGTCAGGTGGAAGCTGTAAATAAATCTCTTAATACCATCCTACAACGAACGATCAACTCATCCAAGTCAAATTGGCATTTGATGTTATACTTGGCATTATGGGCTTACTGAATGTCTGTTAAGACCGCAACCAGTTTCTCACCTTTTCAACTCGTTTATGGGATAAAAGAAGTCTTTCCTATCAAATGTCAAATCCCATCCCTAAAGTTGGCAGTACAGTTATTGGCAGACACTTATCCACTTGAAGAACGATTATTATACCTTGAGTGGCTCATTGAGCAACGTCATGATGTAGCCCTAGCCAACAAGGCTCACAAACATAAATTCAAGTGTCAGTATGATTAGTCCATTCATCCTCAGATTTTCTCTGAAGGCGACCTTGTCCTGGTCTATGACCAAGATAAGGACCCCCTGGGGGCAGGAAAATTCAAACCCATGCGATTCAAACCTTTTATCATAAAAGAGGTTCTAAAAAAGGGTGCTTATCATCTGGTCGACTTTGAGGGAAATGCTTTGGTGGATTCTAGAAATGGACTCTACCTCAAGAAGTATTACTCATAGGTAGGTCACCTTGGGTAACTTTTTGTAACATATGTATAGTCTTTGTACTATTACTTTCTAGTTTCTTTTAGTATTATGGACGTGTCATTTTTGATGTTATCTTTTGTCACTGTGGTAGATCTCAAGTGAATCAAAGGTGTTCATTGGGTATGCAGATGGCGCTAGCTAGCACACTCAGAGGCTTGCCTCCGCAGCTTGGGTAATTTTTACACCTCAAGGCCAGTTATTATCTTCCATAGGTATATGCTTAGGTGATACCACAAACAACGTCGTTGAGTACAATGCAGTTATTGAGTTTCTTCATGATGCCTTGTCATTTGGTATCTCTCATTTTCGAGTCTATTTAGACGCTAAGTTGGTTATGTCTCAGTTAAATAGAGTCTACCGTGTTCATGATCTGACTTTACACTGACAACTCCTTAGGGTACGTCTCTTAGAATGAAGTTTTGATTATATTACATATTTTCATGTTTCTAGGAGATTAAACCAAATTACAGATACTCTAGCTAATCAAATTTTAGATTGACATCTCGCACACATATAAAAATGCATACACATAAACATGTAAATACATTTTTAAAGAAAATATGATCCATAAGACACAAAAAGACCCAAAAATCCATATATAATATCATAATCATTAGAGTACATAGGTGGACGCAAGCACCTCAAAAGTATGACCAGTAATGATTCATGGGGCTTATGCCCTCAAAAAATATACAAGTAGTGCTCTTGACACGTGAAAAGTCTAGACTAACTAAGTTCAAGGCCTGTGGGCCCTGCTGTAATGATAAACAACGTTTGCCAAATTCCAAAACAGTCGGACCCACATCTGTGCTGCCCCCACTACATGAGGTTGTATAGATGGTGGCAGATCCTCAATCTCTGCCATAGGGACTATGTAGGTGAGCGAGGTAAAGTTTCTCTCAACCTGTCTCAAAACCCTCTCAGCCTCACCGGCTGGAAGCTCTCCTACTGCTATCGGTCCCCCTGCGGTGGCAGGTGTAGCCCCTAGCCGAGGATGACGCCTGTTCCTCGCATAATCCACAGGTCGCATTGGTCCCACATTTTCACATAATAGAAACATATCTATCAAATACTCTGGTATAAAAAAATAATATATAAAAAAACAACATAAAAATTACATATGTTTCACAAAATAAATAAATAAATAAATAAAATTATGCAAACATACCCATCTCTCCTCGCTCCTCGCCAAGAGGTACCGGTATCTCAGGATCTCTCGAGAAATCAATCCCAGCATAAGGGTAATCCTCTGTGACTAGGATCTGTCATGACAACCAAGAAAAGAAATCATCATCAAAGGACTCATTGGTCCTTCCACCACCCTATCGTGGCAATAACACTGCCCATCTGCAAATCGTTGGAAGAGAGACCTGATGTCCTAGTACCACCACTTGAGGACTGAAACTAGGAACTTTTTCAAAGAAGAAAGAGCATAGAATCATCCCGAACCTGATTCAGGAGTGATTCAGGAGTTGCGTTGGTAGGTTATGATCGAGTATCAAGACTTTTTTTGGAGTTTTGGGTCACTTTTGATGGTCCGTGGGAAAAACCTCATATGATCAACTTGAGCATATAGGTTAGGTTTCCACCCTGACTTTTGTATCTCATTGTCTTTATCCCTTTTCCATAGGATCAATCTCATCAGGTTGTGACACAGAACCATCATTGTTTCTTTAGAAGTGTCATGATTTTGTGGTAGAGCTTACTGATACATGGATGCCCTAGGTAGATCCTAGTTGTGTTATGGTGTCCATGTTGTCACTAATGAATGTAGGCTCGGGGGTCCTTTTTTTTTTTCCTGATTACGAGTTTGAGCCTCATTTGCATGATTCCTTTTCACTCTTGACCTCACCCTTAGGACTCCCAAAAAGCATAATGGGTCTTCTTTTAAGCCCTTTTCAGACCCTATAAACAGGAAAATATTTTTGAGCGATCTTGTGGCCTTTCATGCTTGTTAAACTGAAATTTGAGGTCATGTTTATCCGGTGGTAGTTTACCCCTTTTTCGGTCTAGACGGTCAACTGTACAAACAAAAGGTATACTCTAAGGAACTTCAATTCTCTAGAAGAGTACTCCCAAGTATCATTTTAACCCTTTTTTGGGCTTGAGGGAATAAATGTATGAAAAAGGAACCCCCACAGAGTCCATAGTTAAGGTCTTTTCAGACTCCCTAAAATTGAAAAGATCGTCGAGTGACCTTATTCTTTCACACTCATTAAAATGGTCCAGAAAAACATTCCTGACGGAGTCCATAGTTAAGCTTTTTTCAGACTCCTTAAAAATGAAAAAATGGCTGAGTGATCTTGTCTTTATCACACTCATTAAAATGGTTTTAAATAGATGTATTTTCGGTGCTAATTTACCCCTTTTTTGAACTGACTAGACTACCTTCAAAAAAGGTACCCTAGTGGAGTCTCCTTTTACGTTTTTTAGACTCTCTAAATATGAAAAACCACCTAGCTTACCTTCTTTGGGCTCGTTAAACTTACATTGAAGGACATTACCATTGTGTGTTTTACTAATTGCATTTGCATACCCGCGTCTTTGGACTAATGCCGTCTCCATATTGCTCTCAACTGAACCATCTAAAGCATGCCTTATACGCAAGCCCTGTAGCACTTTGCCTCTGCATCTTGACACCTTTGGTCCCAGGAGGGATTTTTCCCGAGTGTCCTTTCTTTGAACATCAGTCTTTTCCTTGCGCCTCAAACTTGTATGTTTGCAACAATCATTCCTCCTTTGTAATGTAACATTCTTTTATTCGTTTTCCAAAATTATTGAAAAAAGACAAAAAAAATCAAATATACCCCAAAAAGAGGAAGGGAAAAGTATTTTCTTTGTCTGTTTTTTCGTCAAACTCTGGGATTTAATGAAGTTGTTCTCGCTACATAGATTTGTGTCATCCTCTATTTGGTTATTCTTCCAAACATATGGAGAGTTTGCATTGCCTCCTGCCTCATAAACTTATTTTAATTCCATGCTACCTGAGTATCGTCATTTGTCATGCTATTGTCCAAGGGAAGTTTTTACCAAGCCTGAGTCGATTCCTCTGTAGTTTGTCTCTTTCCCTCATGCCCAGCCATCCCAATAGTCCAATCAAGTATTTTCTTGAAATCAATGAAGCCTTCAGTCTGATAATCAAGATTCTCTAGTCCATGAATGACGAGCCATTGAAGACCTCTCGGTAGTGAAGTCGTACACTCATATTACACTCCTAACCGAGTGTTGAAGATTTTGAAGTTGTTGCTTGAGATTTGAAGACCTCATCTCTAGCCATCAAGCCTTATCAGCTTCTAGAAGATGGATCCTCTACATGTATATCTTTTCGATTTCGAGATGTAGCTCCATTGTGTATTTCTTGCGGATACACTTTATATAGTTATATGACATTGATCTACAGTGTATTTGATTGGTAGCCATGATTTTATTTTATCCCGAGCATGCGTATGCCCGCCTCGGTGAGACAATTATTATTTTGCAGATGACACCTCCCAATTTCTGGTCCCTGGGCTCATTTGTTCGAAACATCGGTGAAGATTGTTAACGTATTTCGGCCATCAGATGCTCTTCTGACCTCACACATTAGCGGGCATTTGTTATAACCCTAATTTGCACCAGACATGCTTACCTGGCATCAGGCCATCTCAAATTCCTTCTTTTCCAAAACACTACTGAATGACTCTTCTTAAAAACCCCTTTTATAAAGGCCCACGTGTCCTGATCCATTACTGCACGTGTGTACATGCTAGTTGACCCAAGACAACCCGCGTGTACCTACAAAAGCACGAAAAAAGGAAAGTTGTTGACGGAACACACAGCTTTGGGCAAGTTAACTAAACCTTTCAGCCATGCATGGCCAGACATTCGACCAAATACCTAGCTCCTTATAACCTATAAAAGAAGGGGTAGGGGTCCCATTTGGAAGAGTTATACCTCTCAGGTTTTTGGGTCTCTGTCATAACGGTCAGTAACTTAGGTTTGATCACAACAATAGATGTCTTTTTCATTAAGAAGTTTTCCTCAAAATTTTCTTTTAGAGGGTTTTTAGACAAGTGTGAGAGTCCAATTTTAATTTTATTGTGTGTGATTTTTAAAGTGACTCTTTGCAATCTGTGCTTAGACTAGAAGTTTTCTTGTTTTTTACTTGTTGATATTTTTCCTTTTTTCTTTGTGAGCATTCAAATAAAAAAACAACTTTTATTTCTTTGTTTGGTTAAATAGTGTTGATTTTCATTAGTAACCAGGGAAAATTCTTTGCTTCCATAAGTTCTTGATGGTTTAATTAGATCATAAGTAGCTCGTAGTCGAGTGAAATCCTGCTTTGAGTTTGTTGTTCAAAGATCTTAGAAAATTTTTAAGTTTGAAAAGTTGTTTAAGATTTGAGTTAAGTGAAGGTATTTTGTTTCCAACTTTCTGTTTATTTTGATTTCGTCTTTCAAACATCACTAGTTTCACTTTCATAATCTTTGACTTATGTTTGTAGGGTCAACCAACTAGTTTAGGGTTAGGGCCTTGAATTAGGTTGGAGAGGAAACTCTTCAAGGCAATTAAATCAAACATTGGAGTCTAAGTTAGGGAGTGTCAAAGTCCAGTATCGTGAAATTTATCTGGGACCCCCCTCTAACACAGGGGCTAAACACGAGGTCACGTGCGGAAAGGTAGCGAAGATAACCCTTCCAATGCTCGACCAATTGTAGTGGAGAACACATATAGAGGGCTTGTCTTGGGATTCCGTCGATTGCATTTTCCATGGAGCTTCGTGGGTCTCGAATCCATTTGAGGTCCTCAGTTGTCTTTTGGACCACTTTCCTTTGACACCCTTGACAGGTTTCGGGCTCGATACCCTGCTCACTGTGGTCTACCCTACTTTCAACTGTACCTGCCTGGTGACTGTTCGCGCGCCAACAACCTAGTTGCCTATCTTTTTAGAGACATACACAGGTGATTGCGGGGGTATACCACGGTACCTAGGACAAACATCAGGCCACACTTTATAGAGTATACCTGGAGGGTTCTTCCGTGTTCGAGTTGCACTTGCATCGGTAAGTTGCTCTAGTGTTGGTTGTTGTAACTGTTCTTCCAACTAGTTTAGTGTTTGCTTGTTTTATCTTGGAGGTACTTTTTTAGTTTGTGTTGTTTTTTGAATGAATATAAATCCCTAGGGTGTCTTTGATATTCTCACACAATGGAGGATCACTTGCCCAAAGTTGTGTGTTTCATCAACAAGTTTCCTTTTTTCATGATTTTGTAGGTACACACGGGTTGTCTTGGGTCAGCTAGTGTGTACACGCGTTCAATAATGGATCAGGGCATGTGTTACACATAAAAAATCCTCACTTTGGTAGTGTTGCAAGTGTCATAATTATAAGTGTTGCAAGTGTCACACTTTTCTCACAAGTGTCACAAGCGTCAGGGAAGCATACTGCCATGATGCCTATGTCGTGCCTATAACGACATGAGAAGGACACTTGAAGCACCTCAAACATTTGATTTGGAAGAGGAGAAATGAGTTAGCAGGCTTACAAACCTTTTTCCATCTGAAAGCACCTCAAAAACTGAGCTTTTGAAGGAGAGCGCTCCCCTATACCTCTTATGGGAGCGTCGACGCTCCCCCTTACACTATCTGGGAGCGTTATAAAGCTCCTCTGGCCCTTTTGAGGGAGCGCTATGGATTTTGAGAGAATTGGCATCCCCCTAAAGCCTACTAGGGATCGCTACAATGATTTGATGGTCCTTTTGAGGGAGCGCTACCTATTTTGGGCAGTAGTTAAGTTGTTGAGATGAATGGGGGAAGGATCCTTTCATTCTTGGAAGGCAGTTGGATTCGAATCCCTAGTCTAGCCATGATATTAGGGAAGATCCTCAACTGAAGGAGGAAAATATTCAAATTCCCCAAGGATATCTCAAGTGGTTAAAGCCTCTCAAAGGATATATAAGCAAGCTTTCTAATGGTGAAAGAGAACTGCAAAAAGGAGAATCACACAAAACTTATGATCTCATAAGTGGTGTTGGAACAAAGATATTTTGGAGGCAAGAGATCTATGGTATCATAGGGAGCAATAAGTGAATCTATAATCATTCGGATCATGGATCTTTTGATCAAAGGGTAGACAAGGAGGACTTGGCAGCTACAATCAATCCATGGTTGTAAGCAATGTTTGGTCCTCATTAATATAACATGCTTCGCCTGTTTCTTTCTAATTCGTGTTCAATCTCACACAAATTTGTCTCTTTAGTAGATAGACCTATTTTGGACTAATCTTGATAGAGTAGGAAGTGGTCGTACTTTGTTTGTCTACAGGGCTTATCGAGGAGCGAAAGATCAGAGATCAACTTGAAGCGTGCAGGAACAAACGTCGATAAAAAGGTACTTTTGTTCTCCTTCCTCCTCATGCATTAGTTTGTATAGATATGAAAGGAAGCCAGTGTCCACGATAAGCACTTTCTATCTTAGAGTTAAGAGTCTAGCTCTTTGAGGCAATCTACCTGTCCGTAGGGAGATTTTCCTACAACGACGTGTGGGCCTTTATAAAAGGGGTTTTTAAGAAGAGTTGTTTAGCAGTGTTTTGGAAAACAATGAATCTGAGATGGCCTGATGCCAGGTAAGCATGTCTGGTGAAAATTAGGGTTATAACACACTGCAAACAAAAAGAAGTCATCCCTCGGAACTAGCCTTGTTGAGGAGGGATGACTTTAGAAGCCTCTCCTTCTTTCTATGTAGGCTTATCCTTGTGCCTTTTATGTTGCTTTAATTGTGATCTTAAGATGCACTTAGATTGGGTCATCCCATCGACCAACCATTGAAGGGAGTTAACTTTTGCCTGAAGGAGTACATTTTCATGATGAAGGTGTGCATCTGTTGTCTTTCTCTCTTCTAATTGTTGGATAAGCTGATGGTTTTTCCTTTGTATCTCCTCTGTAGTTGGGGTAGGATTAGTGATCTCCGAGGAAGGCTTAGGTACTTTGAGAGATGTGGTCAATTTATCAAATTTAGGATTAAGAGTGGCCATGGGTGAAGTAGGTGTGATGGGAGATTAGAAAGGTGAGGTAGGTTCTGATTTTTTTTTCCTTAGTGGCTCTAATCCATCCACAAAGACTTCTCTAGGTTTCTTATGAGGGTTCTCAAGGTTGGAGGATACTTGGATAGGATCCGAAGTAGGTGGAGGCTTGGCATAAGGCTTGGTTTTTATGTTTTGGGTACTCTTCTGAAAAGGTCCCTTACCAAATCAATTGGATCCTCTCTCATTTGTGGCAATGATGGGAAAGTCTTACTGAATTACTTCTTGGGTCTTCTTAGGTGTAGGATCAAGAGAAAATGAAGGCATTGGGGGGTCAACAATAGGCTTCTTTGGTCATTGTTCTTGGTCTTTTTCCCCGATGAAGAAGTAGGAATATCAACAAGCTTTTGGTATTGTTCCGGCAAAGAGGGAGTTTGTGCAAGGGAGTTTGGAGTTTTTGGAGAGTGAGGATTGGATGGAGAGATAGTTTTTAGGCTAAGTGGATTTTTTCCAGTCTTAACTATCAAGTGAGAATTTGCAAATTGGTAGATAAAGGAATCCCAACTTTGCCCCTGCTTCTCTAGTTCGGTAAGAACGAGGAGTTTGATCAAACCATGGTGGAAGAGACTATTGTGGGGGTTGGTCACATTTTTCTTCCTTGGAAGGAAATTTTCTCCAAGCTTTTGAAAAAATAAAAAGGGAATTTTAAAGGTTTATTGAATAGAAAATGAGCCAACAATCTAAAGTGACAAGATTTGAAGGTGGAGTATCTACCTTCACATGTAATTAATCGTGTGATAATGATGAGGGGATTAACCAATTCTATATTTATCCACTCCTTATCATACCCTTTCGTTCCTAAAATGCTCTTTAATTCGGGCTTAAACACCCTATTGTAACTTGAACGCGGCAATTGATGATTCTTGAACCACCTATCTCCCATTCTTGGAAGTTTTGTTGCAGCAGCAATTGACTCTTCTATGACTGCAAAATTAAGAGACCCTACATGTGCTATCCTGCCATAAAAACCAACTACAAATTGCATATAAATACCATCATCACGTCCTTGCAAAATCGATAGAAATGGTCCCCAACTAGCACGCAAGAACACTTCCCTACACTGTGCGAATTCTAGAATGGAAAACAAGTCTGCATAGGAGGATGGTTCGTATCGCTTGGGCATTGTGAGAGAGTTTGAATTCACTAAGAAAGGGAGAAATCAATCCATGTAGAGACAAAAATTGGAAATGGTCTAAGTGCAATTGGAACAGAGGGTGAATTTTACCAAGCGAGGGTGCAAACAGGCCAGGAAATGGCACGGGTTTAACACAGTCTGAGTACGATTATAACAAANAGGGTGAATTCAACAGAGGTTGGGTGCGATTCCTTAATGTAGGAAAGAGAAAATGGAAAGGTAAAATGAAACAATAGAGTGCCCATCCCGATTTTGGATGCTCTTATGGTGGAGTGTGTTTCCCACGTGTGCGCGCGAGATGCCATGTGTGGGAGATTTGAATTTGATGGAAATATTGAGAGAAATGGAGTGATGCGTACTTAAATCAATGTCCAAGTATTTTGACTTGGAAATTTGATCATAACCATATGAGGCATCTTTTAATCAATGCCTGTAACAAATTGAATTAAATGTGATTGAATTCTAGTTCCCTGGAATCTAGGACAGTTACCGGTATGCAATGCAATGGCACTTCAAACAACACTTCAAACGACATTTCATCTGGCACCTCATCTGGTACTTCATCTAGTACCCCTGTGTTAAGTGCATTTTTGCCTCTTTTAATGGACAACCTGCAATTTTGAAGTGTTTTTGACAACCATAGTGGTTAATGAGAAGAGGTAGAGTGCTCCATTCTTACTCATTCTTCTTGTATATTACATATAGTGTCAAAACCTATAATGACCGGGTTATAGAAAGTGTCAAAACCTATAATGACCGGGTTATAGAAAGTGTCAAAACCTATAATGACCGGGTTATAGAAAGTGTCAAAACCTATAATGAACCAGCTGTAATGAACAATAAACCAATAAAGAGTGGTTTGTTAAGCATGAGTTCAATAATGTATAGCACACAGGAGTTAATCATTTAAAAATAACATGAATATCAATGTAATAACTTGTATCATGGTAATAATACAAAAATTCTTGCAAAGACTCCTTTCTCTAGGAAATTATCATTTGTCAACTTATGAACCCCTCCCCCACACCTAAGTATTGTGACGCCTCACAATCAAAAGTATAAGAAACTAGTCAGTATCCCCCAATAGCCAAAGATTTATAGTATGTCAAGTGTAAAGATGAAATTTTACAGATTGATCCGACGAGACAACTAGGAGATGGCCCCGCCTATAGGATACGAGATCCTATATATAGATAAGAAGAGGTAGGAAAGATAGCTTCAAGATAGTCTTAGAGTCATTCCTCGATGACAAGTTTATGAGATTCACTAGCCTTAGCTAAACCACACATACTTCATGTCATATTTGTCTGCAAGTAATGTCGTACATCAAGACAAGTTTAGATTTATTATTTACTTTTGTAAGATCATCATCCTCGCTCGGTAGAATGCCCCGCTACCAGCAAGCCTGTTCAGTACTCTGGTGGGTTTACCTAGTCATACCACAGGCTGGTACCCGCTGCCAGCAGACCTGTTTAGTATCCCAGTGGGCTAGCCTTTTAAACCCTCAAAGACTGGACCTCCATCTTTTAAGATATTAGTATAATATTTCTTATGCAAGAAGATGGGGGAACAACTCTGAAACAACTTTTTCTTTCTTTTGTTTTTTAATTGGGATGGTATCTATGTTAGAGGATGAATTTTTGTTATATTGTTTAGTGGTTGTCCTGATGTAAGGGGTACTTAAGCGGACGTGGACTATCTAAAGATATGATATAATCAAGCTATTTAGTGTGTAGTGGATGGTACCATAGAGAAAGAACAGAGAGGTATCTCTAGGCTCAACTCACTTTCTTATTTTGTAATTATTATGATGTTTCCATGACTAACTTCCAATTAGACTTCCTTGTTACTCTTTGATAAAGACACTTGACTTACTTACTTAGGTTTCTTGGAAAAAAATGTACGAGAGAACTCTCGGCTTGATAGTTATGGTATCACTTCCTTATACAGTGGTGAAGAGTTTCAAGAGAAACTGCTTTAGAATTCCTTTAAAATAATAATTTTGCAAAAACATGGATAATTACAGTAAGTCACTATTCATTTGATTCTTTAGCAGACACAAGATTCAATTATAACAATGTTTTGATGAAATATCCTTGAAACTATGTACTACTAATGAAATAATTACTTACATAAATATCTAGAATTGCCTTATTAAAAAAATACAAAAACTATCTACATATATACAGTAGGAAACTAAAAAAATGTTTCAAGAATAAGGGGGAACTTCCCCATCTACTAAGGCCAATGCCTTGTCAACTGTCATGACCTATAGAAAATCTTCTCTGGAAATGGGCTTATGATAAAACTTAAGTCATTGTCCATTTACCACAAAGGAGACTTGTCCATCGTCAATTGTTTTAATTTTTACAGCTCCATTGTCATATACAGTGTCTACCTCGTAAGGGTCCAACCAATGGGTGATAAGTTTTCCTTTGAAGTTTATGAACTGGGAATCAAACAACAGAGCCCAATCACTAGGCTGGAAGTGTTTCTTTTTAATAAACTTGTCATGCCACTTGCTCCTCTGGTTTTGGACCAATATTGTCCGTTGGATGGCATCTTGCCTGATTTCATCCAATTCATTCAATTGTAGGGCTCATTGCTTCTGAGCATCATCCATGTTCAATCCTAATTCTATGGAAATATGGAAGGTCCTTACTTAGAATTCTATTGGTAAAAGTACTTGTTTCCCGTACACTAGCTCATAAGGGGCATGCCCAGTGGTATTTCTCCAGGTAGTTCGGTATGCCCACAAAAACTTTAGGAGCCTATCAGCCCAATCTCAGTGATGTAACTGAACAGTCTTGGTCAACATGGCTTCTGGAACTTTGTTTGTGGATTCTACCTAACCATTGTCTTGCGAGTGGTATGGATAAGATTTACAATGTTTAATCCCATATTTCTCTATTAGATCTTTCATTAGCTTGGAAGTGAATTGAGTGGCTTGGTCGGTAACAATTTCATGAGGGAGACCAAAGTGGGTAAAGATGTCTTCATATATGAATTCAACAACATACTTCTCTGTGGCCCTAAATAGGGCTTTTTCCTCTACCCATTTGGTGACATAGTCCATACAAACCAAGATATAATTCTTCCTATGGGACATGGGTGAAATTGGTCCTACAAAGTTGAGGGCCCATTTTTCAAAGGGTTCTATCATAACTTAGGCCTGCAAAGGCATTTTGTTAGATGATGTTTGAACCTAAATGTAACACCTTATATGTTGTATGTTTGTCAGAGAAATGGCCACCACATGGTCCATCATGAAAAATTTGTAGTATTTCAGGGACCTCATTCTCTCGGACACATGTACGAATAATCAAATAAGGACCTATGCGAACAATATCATGACCAACCCAAGAGTAATTAGCACTCTATGTAATAATTTTTCGCTTCTCATGAGGTGACAAATGAGACGGTAACTTTCTAGTAGCCAGATAGTTTTCCATATCTTCAAACCATGGGGTATTGACAGAAAGGGAAAAGAGATGCTCATCTGGGAAACTATCATCTACAGAGATGTCATCATCCTCATTCTTTATTAGGTAAATAAATTCAGCTACTACATTATCCTTTCTAGCTCGGTCAAGCACAGTAATATTAAATTCTTGCAATAACAAGAGCCACCTAGTCACTTGGCCATTAGTTATAGGTTTATTCATGAGGAACCTAATGGCAGAATGATCAGTGTGTATAGATACTTCATAACCTGTAATGTAATGACAAAACTTATTAATAGCATGAACAATTGCCAAGAACTCTTTCTCAATGACTATGTAGTTCAAATCGGTAGGGGACAAGTTCTTTATTACAAAATAAACGACATAGGACTATTGGTCCTCTTTCTTCCATAATACCCCTCCGATTGTAGTGTCAGAGGAATCAATGTATATATGAAATGAGAGAGTCCAATTAGGCCCTCTAAGAATTGGTGCCACAGACAACTTGGATTTTAGGGTTTCAAAGGTAGTTTGAAAATGCTCAGTCCAAACAAAATCAACATCTTTTATCAATAATCCAAACATAGGTGCAACAATCTTTCTAAAATTTTCAATAAACCATCGGTAAAATCCGGCATGTCCAAGAAAGCTTCTCACCTCTTTCTGAGTCTTGGGGGGTGGAAGTCTAATAATGACCTCAATATTTGCAGGATCGACTTTTATTCCTTCAAATGAAACATG
>JASDQU010737049.1:87846-108282 GCA_032191745.1 Picea mariana | reverse complement strand
GTAGACCTCCACACAATCATGAATAAGATTGGCAAATATCCCTAATACTGCCCATTGAAATGTGGCAGGAGCATTACACAATCCAAATGGTAAGACCCTATAGGCATAGGTTCCCTAAGGACAAGTAAAGGTAGTCTTGTCCTGGTCCTCGGGTGCTATAAGAATTTGATTGTACCTGAATACCCATCTAGAAAGGAGAAATACTTCTTTTCGGACAATGTATCTAGAACTTGGTCAATGAAAGGAAGATGAAAGTAGTCTTTCAGAGTGGCCTTATTGAGTTCCCGAAAATCAACATAAATTCTCCATTTCTCAGTCACTTTCTTTGGAACCACTACTAGTGGGGATACCCACTTACTGTCGGAGATGGGATAGATAAATATGACATTTAGCAACTTTTGAATCTCCTCCTTGACTATGTATTTGAGTGTTGGGTTCATCCTTCTATGGGGTTGCCTAACAGGTGTCACTTCCCCCTGGGTGTATATATGGTGGATGCATGTGTCAGGATGTATACCCTTCATGTCAGTGTATTCCCAGGAAAATGATTTTGATTTTTCTTTAAGGATATCTACTAATTTTTTATGTTGGTCTGTATCTAGCCCAGAGTTTATATGTAAACATTTCCCTAGACTAATCTCGTAGGGCATAGTATAAGACATGGTAGACTCATCTATTTCAAAAATAAAAGATGTTGAAGACCAAATGGATGGATCTAATTGTTATTGAAATTCTTCCGCAAACATGTACTCAAATTGGGGAAACGACTATGGAAAATCCACACATGTAATAGCATAAATGAATTTCTTTAGCACATTTTCTGGTGTATGCTCCTGAAGTGCCCTTGCATGGTCACTAGGCAATACGGGTTCTTCCTAGTCTTTGTTATTGTATGGACATTCAAGCCACCATATATTCTCCATAATAGGTTGAGCTGGAGGGTAAATGGTGAGCTTCTGGATAGAGAGACCATTTGAGATGGTCATTTCTCCTTCTCTACCACCAATAAATGCATTGGCTGTGGCTAGCTGAGGTCTTCCCAAAATAACAGGATGGCCTCGGGAAAGATCCTTTGAATGAATGACAAGAAAATATACAGGGTACTCCCATGAGGCTAAAGTAACCATGACATCATCTAAAATCCCTTCAGGTATAACCCTAGTCTTATCTGCTAATTCCAAAATGGTTGGGATAGGCCAAAGAACAGGTTGTAACTGTAATTGTTCCAAGGTANCTAGGTCTATGAGAGTGTTTATGATGGAGACCTCCTTAATGGTTATAGTTACTACGGGGTTTCTTGGATTCCCATACTTTTCTAGCTTTGGATACTCTGATATGTAATCAGAGAGTCCTCCTACCAAGTGTATTGTAGGAGGGTCCTTTTGCTTCCTACCTGGCTTCTTGATACAATATTCTCTGACTACATTACTATAGATTGGAATGTCTTTAATGGATTGAAGTAGGGGAAGTTTGACACAAATATTTTTCAATTCATTAAAAATGTCAAATTCTGTTCGGGTGGTAGGTTTCTCAATTACCAATCGGTCTGGATAAGGAGGGACCTTCGTAATCTATGAAGATTCATTTTGGAGAAGCTTGGGTTCTTGATTCTTCTGGATAATAACATCTTCCCACCTAGTGTCATCCGTGGGTTGTTGGGTGGTTTCTTCTTCTTCTTCTTCCTGGATGACTATTGAAGGTCTTTTCCTATCTAGAACTTTTCCTGATCTTAGTTGCATTTCCTATAATGGAATAGGAGTAATGACATATGTCGGGAAGGCCTGCATCTCAACATTGTTAAGAGGTTGAGGGGGCTTATTATTGGGATTAGGCACTGGCTGTGTTGGTAATAGTGTCAGTTTTGGGGAGCTTGTATTTTGAAATTGGAGCAGTTGTTATTGTGGGATAGGAGGTAAAGCTGGTGGAGCAAAACATGGCAAAGGCTGCAGAGTGTTTGATGAGAACTGAAAATAAGGATGGTTGTACATAGGAATAGGTGGAGCTTGAGTATTTCCTTGGTTTTGTCCTCCCCTCCATCCTTGAATCCAAGGATGTTGGTACTGAGTAGACCAATTTTTCCAACCTGGTGAGTTCCACTGTTGTTGTTGATAATAGGGTGGAACTTGGGACTGTAGATCCAGGTATGTGGGTTGATTCCTAGGCTGCCATGGCCTCCTAGGTGCATAAGAAGACTACCCATGATCTCCACTCCTATAGATGGCTAATAAACTGAGAAATGATGGACATTTTTTAGTCACATGGTCTTCTGTACAAAAGCCACAAACTGAAATGTTATCTAATGGGCATTCCCTTGAGGAATGCTTCCTCCTACATCTCGGGCAATATATGCTCATTGCTGCATTTTCCTCCTCCTATTTCTTTTTGAGTTTGAGGGTATCCAACTGGGAACCTATTTTGCTTAAGATGTTAGTCTTGAAGTTTTCTAGAAGGTTCCCTATCTCTTCTCTCATAATACCACCTGAACTAACTGGTTTTAAATTTCTACTGTAAGGGTCCCGAACATTCTTCCCTATTTTGGCTCTACTCCTTGAGTAGTTTTTACAAATTTCACATATTTCAACAAATGGTTTATGAGAAATATCACATGATTCCATTAGGTTAAGAATATCTAAATATTCTTCTGAAATTCCCTTAAGGAAAATAGCCCTAATTGCATCCTCTGGGAGGTCATGGTATTTTGACTTCTGAGAGTTATAACCAAAACTTTCCATATAGTCTTCAAGGGTCTCATCTTCTAACTGTTGGACTTTAAATATGTCATTATGAGACTCTTTGGTCTTGCATTAGTCTTGGTACTTCTTAAGAAATATGTATTTCATGGATTCCCAAGACCTTATGTTGGATTCTCCCAATCCCATGAACCATATTAATGCAAAGTCTTTGAGGGTGGAAAGAAAGAGTTTTAATTTCTGGGCATCTTGCACATAGTTGTAGCTCCTACATAAGATGTCAAATTCTAATAGGAAGGTGTCTGGATCTTCATTGTTTTTACCATAAAAGGTAGGCAGTGCTGAGAGAGGAATATTCTTCATGTTGACATTTGGAGTGGTGTCTAAAATCGGAAACCCGAAGGTAGTTTCAGTTTGGTTTCTAGTTTCTTCTTCCTCTCCATGTTTGGCATTGTTATGGTCCTCTTGATCACCCGTACTTGCTTGTTTTCCAAAAAGAGAGTACCTAAGTGGTTTTATCTTTGAAGAGAACAAGGTTTCCCTTTGATGAAAAGGTCTTCCTACTGATTGGATGTCTGGGACTCTACTCGATCCGGTTGAGATTATTGGTGCCAAAGTTTTTGTGTTAATCTGAGAGATAATTACATTGGCTGAGTTACCAAACAAAAGATTCACCTGTTCAAGGTCTATAATGTCTTTAAAATTAGGGTCCCCTAGTGGTGGTGTAAAAGAAAAGGTTGTATTGTTTGGTTTTGTGGAAGACTCGAGTGGTCTTGCCTCCTGTCCTAGTATGATTGATGCTTTAATTTCTTGTTCTATAGTGCTCCTTGTGTTAGTCCCTTCAGAGACTATTTTAGCTCTTTGGGTTGAGCTAGCTCATGTTTTTCGGTATCGGTTTATGGATTTTATAAGTGAAACATTCCTTCCCCCAAAGAGATCAGAAGGAACCTTGGTTGAAAGGTCTGGTTTTGATTTAATGTATATACCTTGTGGGTCTCTAGGCCTATTCATGAAAGAAAGCAAAAACAAAAAGAAAAAGATACCATTTGATTCCTAGGTCTATTCATGAAAGCAAACAAAAAGAAAAACTACTATTGGGTTTGGGGGAACCTGTTATAGCAGATGCACAGGTTCTTACCTCTCATCTTAAAGCTCCCCTGCCACCAAGCTAATGCTAATGTCTAGAAATGATCTAATTCCTAATTACTTCTTACCTTAAGACAACTCCCCAACAACGACGCTAAAATGTTAGGTGTTTTATATGTACTAAAAAAGACACTAAACTACCCTCAATTAAATTGTCAACCCGGGGTAAGTAAACTTAGAGTTGTAGCAAAATATATGCCAAAGGTAAAACAATTGGTAGGAGTATAGTATAACTATGGAAAGAAACTATCTAGGGCTAATCTACTCAAGCAAACCTATCTAATGAACAAACCCTACTAAGCAGATTGAAACTAGGTAACCTAAGTACTTTTGGGCCAAGGACTGATGGATAGTTCCTAAGAAAGAAAGTAAAATCCATATTCAAAGAAAACTAGTTCATGACAGTAAGCAAAGGTAAATTACTAATCATACTAAGCAAATGACAAAAGCAAACTGCCATTAACTTGCCAACCTACATTCAATGAGCAACTACCCTATGAAATAAAATGCATAAGAAAGTAAGCAAAATCACTTATCTAACCTATTAAAGAAAACAGACAAGCAAGCAAAAACACCTAACTACCCTACTAAAGAAAATAGACAAGCAAGCAAAAGCACCTAACTAACCTATAAAAGCAAATAGACAAGCAAGCAAAAGCATAAAGCAAAAGACAAGTAAGCAAAGACTTCTCATTGAACAACTACCTAGCCTAAGAGGCAAGTGAACTAAATGCCTAATGCAAAACTATATCTCTTGCATGAAAGGAAATTTAAATGCTCGATGCAATGCGTGAAAGGAAATCTATTCTATTGAAAGCAAGAAAGACTATCAACTAAACTTATGAAAACAAGAAACTATCTCTTCTAATCTATGAAAGCAAGAAACTATCTTTAATCTATGAAACAATCAAATGTAATGCTGGTGTTTGTGTGAATGCCTTCGGTGGTGACGGATGATATATGGATAACACTTGACAACAAAGGACAGTTCTAATGGTATAAGCTCAATACTAATTTCAATGGAAAAATGAAAGGTGTGAAGTAAACAGTCCAATGAAAATCTAGCCATGATAAAAGTAATGTTAAATACCCTACATATTCACATATAAACCATCAACATCATGATGAGATCATCATTATCTAACTAATAAATTCAATTGCATCTTAATCTATGAAAGAAAATTGCACGAAAGGAAACTATACTATGTCTAGTTTAATCATTCAAGCTATGATAAGAAAATGACTGAAAATAGAAATTAAAAACATGATATTAAAAAGTGAATTGACAATTACATTTAACCAATAACTAAGCAAGTGAAATCTATCTAAAGCTGAAGTAAGCAAACTATGATTCAAAAATTGGAATCAAATATATCCATCCATCAATCTTTGTCAGAAGAAACTCAGATTAAAACTATGCAATATTCTAATTAAAAATATGTTATAAGCTTGACTGTAAAAATATAAAAGAAAGCACAATTTATCATCTAAGTACATGCAAGCTTAGTATAGTGAGAGAGAGACTTGCAAGCCTTTTCTAATCTATGAAATCAACACATACTAACACATATCATCATCTAACCTGCAAAAAGAAGTAAAACAGTAAGCTACACCAAACTAATCAATTAAATAAAAATATACATGCACAGGAAAATGAAAAGATAATTTAAATTAGAAAAATGCAAAATTGACTTGAAGATAGTTACCAGACTGCTGGTGCCCCCCCCAGCAAGTCATGGTCACTCTCTAAAATCACACCACGACCTCAGCAGGCCAAATTCACCATAAAAATCCAAAAACGCAGTTTTGGCACTATTCTGGCAATGTAAAACTAGAAACAGAGCAAAAATCATTTTTCTGGCAATTCTGATGCTTATGCTAACTGGTTAACAATATAATGAGAATCCTATTGGTATTTATAATCTTACAACCCAAGTGGTCAACCACAGGAGGGTTGAACCACCTCTAAATTCAGAAAATTACATTAAATGCATCCATAACTAACAAAACGGAGGAACCCAATAAGCGCCCTCTTTGGACAACTGAAATCGAGTTGTCTTGAGCTTAGTAGCTGGAGAGGGTGATGAAAAACAAAACCCATGTGCTCGATTTGTCCACCATTTACCACCAATACCATAACCACCAACTTCCCTTCTGTTTTTGTGCAATACTGGGTGCCAGAACAAGTGTCGGATCAAGTACCGGAACAAGTGTTGGATCAAGTGCCGGAACAAGTGTCGAACCAAGAAATATGGTGTGTTTTGCCCTGTAACAGCAGAAAAACATGAATTAACTCTTGGAAACCATAAAATATGATAAATTAAACTTGATTGAATCACAAAACATGAATTATATGTACCTCATGCCGATTGTATCATTTTACCATAAAATTCTTCAAAAATCTCCTTTGAAAGATAAAAAACGCATATATACATATGGAAAAAAGTGTATAATAACATCATGAAGATGATCATATCTCGGGCCCAACAGTGCCTTAGCCTTTGGGTTGTGGTATCGATCTCAAATACATTTTGTTGAAGGAAATAGGTTAACATGTACACTAATCTACTTACAAAAAATAAAAAAAACATGCATGCTCTAGAAGGAGCTTATTGATGTACATTCCTACACTAACTGATTTTTACAAAATACTAGGTGAAAGAAAATTTCCACCATAGCCACCCAAGTAACTTCCTAAAGGAAAAATTTCTTACTGTGCCACTGATCAGCAAGGGACAATGAAACTGTGATAGTAAATTAATTACATTCTTCAGATTTACTCCTAATGATGAAGGCAATATAAATCTTGGAGGCTCGAATACATTGAGTAAATGAAACTCCATGTATTCCCCTACGGGGTCATAAAATAGGTGATAAAACCTACTAGATTGATAATAGAAAGCTTGCTTTGCTTTAGAATTTCTCATATATGGTTGAATGTATGTGGCAAGCACATGTGAGAGAAAGGCTAATGTAGGATGGTGATACACTTCTCCTTTGTCTACTATGATAACATATGCTAACTGGTGGCAAGAAATCTCCTCATGTATATTAATGGATGGTTGTTTCCCCTTAACATGTTGCTCTTAGTAGAAGCTTTAATTTTCATCAGAAGGTTGGATGGTAATTGTTTTTGCTTCTAAGACAAAAAATACCTCAACATCTTCATCATTGTCCCCATAATGATCAAATAAAGGAGGAGCCTCAAATGACATACCAAGAGGTAACTTATGCCCAATAGGAGAAAATTGCTCTTCATTACTAAACACATGTTGCCTTTCAAGATTCAATCCAAGAAGAAATATCTCATCATCATCATATGAGTCAAAAATAGGTTGCTCATATCTAGGCTTTTTAGAGACAGGGATACAAAGAATATCAACTTTCAGAACAGACTCAATTTATGCACTTTCCTTACTGAGACGACAAACACAATTTTCATCAAATGCAAATGGGCAAGGAAGAGAAAAAATTGATTCCTCATCCAAGGCATCTTCTTCATTATCACAACTATATCTTGAACATAATCTTTATACTCCTCACAACATCTATGAAAAATTAAGTTAGAGCAATAAAAATTTTGACAATGCATATTGAAAGATGCATGAAATTGTTCCAAGGAGGAGATGCTAGAAGGGGGAAAGGATCGATACCACTCATGAGCATCTCCCTATAATGACTACATGAACATATTCATTAATACATCATCATTATGTATTCCCTAGTGATGCATGAGTTCAAGAAACTCAAGAAAATGGTCAACATGTTTGTCATCTCTATGTTCTCTAAATCTAGGAAACAAATCACCCCACTCATCTATAGTAGGAACAAAATTTGGAAAACTAGGAACAACAGAGAAATTAAAAGGAGAAAACCTCTAAGCCAAGATGTCTTCCATCTAAAAATATGACTTCTTAAAACTGTGGAGTTGCCACTGGATTCTTTAACCATGGATTCTTGAGGTGAATGATAAGAAGTCAAAATAATGTGTCAAGCTTCAATTCACCATCTAAAACTAGATCTATTCATTGCCGTTCTCCCAGGGAAGATATCTTCACTTCCGTCCCCGGAAACGATGACATTAATGTTAGCACTGAGAGTCACCCTCCAACTGCAAGAGGATAAGAACAATACCCATCAAAATGTAAATGTATTGGAATGGTTTGAGTAGGTGGATCAATAAGACTATAGAGAGAGGAAAAGATAAAAAAAGTAATTTCATATAAGTCTGGTACCATTGGGCTATGGAGTCATAAGTATCGTGAATAATGAAGGCATTTAAACTTCCTAACAAACAAAAGGATTTATGTGGTGATGAGGAGAAGAAAAAGAGAACGTGTCTAAGTGATAAACGATGAAACATGGGAAAGATGACAACATATCCCCCACCGCCTCAGAAATCCATGAATCACATATGCTACATTCAGGCAAGAAGGAAAACACGAAGGGTTTGAGTGATGAATGATGAACATGGGAAAGATGATATCAGATCCCCCATCGCCTCAGGAATCCATGAATCACAGCTATTACATTCAGACAAGAAGGAAAAAAGGAAGGGTCTGAGTGATGAAACATGAAAGATGGACAAGATGACAGCAGATCCTCTACCTCCCTAGGAATCTATATATCATAGAGATGACATCTAGATAAGAAGAAAAACAATAATGTATGTGTGATAAACCATGAAAAATGGGCATGATGATAGTATATCCTCTACTTCCTCAAAAATCCATAGATCAAAGAGATTACATCCAGACAAGAAAAAAACAACAACATGTAAACTAAGAATACAATCTGATAAAAACAACTCAAAGGAATATTCAATAACATAATATTTACAATCCAATCCCTCAGGCCTACAAACTGAGAAATACAGAGACCTACTCCTAACAATCTCTCATCTCTCCAGCCTCCGAAAAAAACCCTTTTACAAAATCTAAACGGATCTATTTATATCAGATCAGTCCAAAACTACTAGGAGTGTGACCTAGCTATATCGTTCAATTCTTTCATCTCTGCATCCTTATGTCAGGCTATGCATTCTTTCTCCTGTCAAACGCAATCTCATATTAGTATGGGCCTGCAAGATGAAACCATCCATCATGGTACCTCATGCTGACAATTATGTCTCCTTGGCTAGAGCTTCCACACCTTCTATTTATGGATTGTGTTGAGGTTTCATCTACCAATCATTTTCTATTAATTGAATCATTCTCAGCATTGGAGTGCATATGGATGATTAACGGGTGAACACATGCCCCTCATGGATTGGGAATTGAATAAGAAGGTGGATTCGGGCTGCAAAAGTCAGCCTTTGTTTATTGGCTGAACTCCCTTTGGGATCGAGACACGACTTGACTACTAGGGGGTAGCCACGCATTGTTGTTTGATACAACATTGTAAGAGCATGTGATTTTTGGTCTATTGAAAGTGGTTTTGACCCAGACCACTTTTGGGCCTGAAATGCATCGCCCCTCACCACATAGCCACACCACAAAAACCATGGTTTGGATTTCAGCCTTCCCTTTAGATTTTAATGCTCGTGCAGTTTGTGGCACTGAAATGACTGGTGATCATCGATTCGATCATGATCTGTGATTTGGGCGCGTCGACTATTTTAGCGCCCCCCACCAAAGTTTTATCCACCTAATAACTACGAAATTCTTCCAACTGCATTTAGGGATGGTGGTAAATTGAAAAGAACAGGGGATATCTGTTGTTGCAAACTTCACTTGCCTACTTTCTTGCACCTATGGCTGTCAACTATGACCTTGTGCAAATTTATGAGATGACATAATGGACCAGTTTATTGTCGCTTGATGATGGAAAATGATGAAATCAAGTGTCAAATCCAAGAGATGCTTCAAAGGGGGCACATCAGACCCAACTCCTCCCCTTGTAGAAGCTCGATTGTATTGGTGTAGAATAAAGATGAGACTTGGAGGCTCTGCATTGGTTACAAAGCATTAAACAAAATCACAGTCAAGAGTTGGTACCCAATTCCCCAAATTGATGACCTTATTAACCAACTGAAGGGGGCCAAGTTCTTCAGGAAGATTGACCTAAAGTCTATCTACCAGCAAGTTCCCATTGAACCGACTGATGTATGGAAGACAACTTTCAAATCTAAAGAATGTCTCTTCGAATGGTTTGTCATGCCCTTTGGCATAACAAATGCACCAACAAATTTCATGAGGTTGATGGATGATGTATTGAGACCCTTCAAAAACTCTTTTTTGGTGGTATATCTCAACGATATTCTCATCTTGAGAAAAACTTGGCAGGAGCACATGTAGCATATTCAAGAGGTTTTGAGCAATCTACAATGGCACAAGCTATATGCCAACTTGGAAAAATGCTCCTTTGGCATGAACAAGCTCAATACTTGGGCTACATTGTTGATGAACATGGGGTACATGTGGATCCAACTAATATCCAAGTCATCCATAACTTGTCATCCCGATCACACTAATTGATCTTCAAATCTTCTTGGTGGTTGATCAGTTTTAGAAGATGGTCATTCTCACATCTTGCAAGAAGAGCATCACATTGGTAGATATTGTCAAGCTCTTATTTGAATGAGTGTGGATCCATTATGGGATACCACAGACCATCATCTTCTATCGGGACAATAGATTCCTCAACAAATTTTGATGTAGTCTTTGGCCACTGTTGGACATCGAGCTCACTAAATCCACTTCCTTCCACCTTCAAATCGACGGCCACATAGAGGTCATCAATCAAGTGATTGTGCACATCCTGCACATGTATAATTCTAAGCATCCACGCACATGAGATGAGAGTATTCCCTATGTTCAACACATATACAACATGGCTCTCCATAGTTCCACCAACCATGTCCAATTTCAGGTGGGGTTGGGATTCCAACCCTTGGGTCCCATTGATGTTGCACCACCTCTTACAACCACACAGATATATTATTCCCATGTTTAGTTTGAGGATGAAAAAGGCACTAGATTCATTTAGCGGATTCAACACATCCTCCAACAGGTCCATGAGATTTTGGAGAAATCCAATACTAAGTACAATAAGTGTCATGATCAACACTAGGTACGTCACAAGTCTAAGGTGGGAGACAAGGTTTGGTTACATTTTCAGAAAGAACTCCTTACAGAGTCCCATCAGAATATTTTTTCACTTCGATATGGGCCTTACAATATCACAAGGCTTGTGGGTGGCAATGATTTTGAGATCAACACTCCCCCCTTCCTTGGCTTGCACCCAGTGTTCAATGTGGACCTCCTATGGCCATATTTTCCACCATTATTGGACACCTCAGAGATCACAAAATAGTTGACACCAACATAGATCAACCCCAATCACATGGAACAAGCATCCATCGATCAGATAGTGGACACACAGGTCAATGACACTCACCAGCAGAGGATCTAGCTTTATCGAGTTGTCAAGGCAGGGTAGCTCTTGTACCAAGTAAATTGGATCACCCATAGTTAATTTCAACATAAATTTCCTCACCTGATGAGGGAAATCAAGATAATGGAGACCATTTCTTCCTAAGGGAGGAGAATTGATCCATGTGGATATTGGTGGCCACCCACCTATTCCAATTAGCTCCTCTTGAAAGTTTTTAGTTCAACACATTTTTTTGTAATTATTTGTTATTGTGGGTTCTACACTTCCGGAGTTGTTTTAAACTCTACATAACTTCCAGGTGGATATTGGTGACTTCCCACCTAATCCAACTGGCTTATTTGGAATTTTTCATGTCAATACATCTTTATGTACTTCCAAGGTCATTTTGGGGCACTAAACAATGTTTGTTTGAATTTCCATATCCAATTGTAGACAGATTCAAAGTTTGAAGACATAATGTGTATTTCTCAAAAATCCCTTTCCAATGGGCTATCACATGCCTAAAACGAAGGCTGTATGAAAAATGTATGACCCCGAGAAGTTGAGGTACCAAATTACCCATTGGAGCCCACATAAACTTTGGTGTTTCATCTCCTAGGGTTAGTTTTTTGGATGTCTAGTATTTTGGCATTCATGAGTAATGTTAAAAAGGAATCTGGAGCATCATTGTAATCATTATGATTAGATGGATACACGTAGTAGCCACATCTCTTCTCAGAGATAACTACCACCATTCGAGCAAGTTGTTTTTAGTTTTATAGTTTTATAGTTTTAGCCTATTTTATTTATTCAATAAAATTTATTGTTCACTGGATATATGATTTTTTTATATGTATCTCTATGTTATTCTATTCAGTCTGTTATTTATTTCGTTCCTCTCATAAATCTATATCAAAAGGCATCTAATAAGAAATATGGGGTTCTATCAAATGATTCCAATCAATAGAAATCATCTGACTATTTGAAGGGGGTGTCATCAGGACGGGCGAAGTTTCCCTTTGTCCAGGTGAATTAGTATTAACAAGATAGACCTAAGTGACATCCTCACTATTTGAATGAGGAGTCGGATCGATCGATGATGGACTCGGAGTGACTACTTTTGTAGAACTCTTAAGAGGAAGAGTGGGATCGATCGATGATGGAATTGGATCGACCACTTTGGGTTCACTCTTCAAATGAAGAGTGTGGTTGATTGATGATGGAACTGGATCATTCACATGGGTTTCACTCTTCATATGAAGAGTGGGATTGACTGATGACGCAACTGGATTGATCACTTTAGGTTCACTATTTATATGAAGAGAGGGGTTGATCGAGGACAGAATTGAATTAGCTACTTGGGTTACTAGTTCAACTGAGGATGAAACCATATTGACCACCCAATCAACTAGACTAACCGGGGATGGAACCAGATTCACCAGTCCATCAGCTAATGATGGGTTGGGAAAGGATAACCAATTGGAATTTTATTCTTTTCCAAAAGATAAGAATCCTCGTTCATACGAAGGCAAAGGTGAGAGTGATGATCACCTTCGCATAACATATAAGGAAATTTGATGGTTCTACTCTTCTTATCAAATTTAATATCACTAGTTAATGGGGTGTCACCAACATGTCTAGCAGGGGATGATAATGTGGAATACCACATTTCTAATACTTTGGGGAGACCAGGGAATCCCTCCGAAAGTGGTCACCCTTACAAATCCTACAAGGGAATTTGGGTTTAGGATTCTTCATTTTAGACTTGTTAACTTTATCAACACTCCCAGTACGATTAACAATAGTTGGTTGCTCGGATCCAACATGACCTGATGCATTTGGAGGCTTGGTCTCTTTCTAATTCTTCTTCTTATTCTCCTTATGTTTCTTCTTTTTCTTATGATTCAACCTAGCTACTCACTTTAGATATTTCACTAGGCAACAAAGGAGAAAGGCAAGGAGACCAGATGAGTGAAGAAGGAGAAAATTTGACATGAGGTTGATTTGTGGGTGGTGTGTTTAAATCTAAAGAATTAGGTAGATTTGAAATACTGGAAAAACTCAAGATCACTAGAGTGGGGAGCAACCAAACTGAAAACCCGATGGTGAGTCCTGGAAGACTCATGTGGCAATGCATGGAGGACCAACATTTCCAAAAGAAGGAAAGGTGGAAGTTTTCCTGGGAAAAGGGGTTCCTTCATTGGTACTCCTTGGAACTAATACCATTGATAGTGATTTGACCTAAGTTCCACTAGGGAAAACAAAAAACACACTCTACAAATCTAAGAAGAAAATAATCAAACAAACCTTGTCACAATGAAACCACTAGTTTGTGATGAAATCCAACATTGCGATATCAATATAGGAAGGGGCTAGGATAGAGTGGGTGGATCAGTTATATTGCCAACCTGCTTAATGAAATTGTGCCTTAGTGCAAGTTCCCACATGGTTTTACCCGTGGGTTTACCCTCCAAGGAGCCGGAGTGAGTTTCACCAACATCTAAATAAGGTAAAGTGAAGACTCCCCTTCATCGTCACCTTGTATATCAGCCCAATAGATATATGCCACTAAGGTTACCAACTCACAGTCAACCTCTAGGAAGGTATAGTCGACAGTCGAGAAAGATCGTATAGGCAGGATAAAAAGTCTGAAATTCTTCAAGAGAACTGAAGAAAAGTGGACCAGAATACTATTGAGGACCCCGAATGGATTTGGTATTTCCGAAGTTTCGAGACCAAATGAAATTAGTCATTTCTCAAGAAGAACCCTCGATATACGATATTTTTGCTATGTGGGTTAAGATTTGGAGGGGAAATCTCTGTTGCTCTCACGCACGTGACCTCGTGTTTAACCCCTGTGTGAGGGGGATCCCAACTATGCTTATACAAACAATTGGATTTACCACTCCCTAGCAGAAGATTCTATGTTTTTCTGATGGATTTGGAAAGTTATCCTCACAACCTATTCAGAAGCCCTACACTTTAAGCTAATGTAGGTTCTCTACCAGATAATATAATAGTGTGTGATCAGTTTTATAAGTGCTTCACTTTAAGGTTGCTTTTTAATCAAGGGTGTGAAAGCGAAACTTATGATGTTTTAGACTCAACTCCAAAAGAGTGAAAATTAATGAAATGCAATTCTTTTTCTTCAATGAAATGCATTTCTTTAACAAATGCAAGTCATTGAAGAAAAATAAATGCAATTCTTTTTCTTCAATGAATTGCATTTCTTCAATAAAGAGTGAGAAGAGGTTAAACTTTCTTTAACAAAAACACCCAATTCCCAAATGCAATTTTTTTTAAATGCAATCTACTACACTACCCAAAAGAAAGAACACAACTATCTTCTTTGTTTGATTCTAATATATAAAGAAAGCAAATGCAAATCCTTTATCGCTTAATTACTTTCAATCAAAATGAAAGAGTTGAATGAAAATACAAAAGACATGAAGAAAACAATATTTCAAACAAATCATGCACTCACAGGCTAAAAGGAACTTAAAGATACAAGTATGATAACTCACTCAATCAAGGACTCGACAATAGAAAAAAATTCAAGGGATACAAGAAATTTCATAGAAGTCTCCAAAAATTGATAAGGAAAAAGAGAAATCACTCAACTGTCTTGACAAAATGAGCAACAAGAAAGAGGAATCTAAGCTAGGTTGTGCTAAGAATAAAGTCTCAAATTGTTCAAAGAGGAAATATTTTAAAAGTAACTTAATACCAACAAACATTTGCAGACATTTCCAATCAGTCAGATAACCTAAAAATTTTGCAACACCCAGGTGAAACCAAGAAGAAACAAGGTGAATCAATCTCGCAATTTGGAAAATGTTTCAAGATCAAACAAGACAACAAAAAGAGTGATAAGGATCCATATCTTCAACCTATTCAAAGTCACAAGAAAAAGTACATACTATAGGAAAAAGACCTCCAACAAAGAGCTGAGCAAAACAGGGAAAATTATCCTCGATCTAATCAAAATAAGAGAGAAACACTCCCTAAAACAAAGAGAAAATGTGCATCAACGCTCCCTAAGAGACCATTGAGGAATGTTGATCAGATAGCTAGTTCCTTGGTAGCCACTCTCGAAGAGCACTGGTCCTGTAGATGCTTGAAAATAAGAATATAAAAAAAAAACTCAGTAGACACTGGCTTGGTAACTATGACTACTAATTGATGAAATAGAGGGAAGAGGGAAGGCTAAAAAACAATCAACCAAATAAGGTCAAACAAGGAAAAATTTTCAAATGATCCAAGGAAAGACAAGTCAATGTCCTTCCACATTGGAGTGGCCAATTTCTGTTACGGAAAAATTCCCCTGTAGACATGTGAATTTTCCCTTGGATTACAGACCCCTATACCAAGACATAAAATTACATTTGGACACTACCACTCCTATAAATTCATTTTATCCATCGAAAAAGAGAGAAGGAGGAAAAGTATGATGCACCTTGTTTATGATGTTTTTCCAAGACACTCCAATCCATGAGTTTGATCTTCACTTTCGATGCAAATCCGTACCTACAATGAACATCAAGAAACAAATGAATATCTCCTAATCTAATGGATTAGAGAAAACAAATCTATCTACGTGGATTGAACCAATCAATAGACAAGCACATAACAATACATACTTGAAGGAAATAGGCCAAGTATATTAAAACTTACATACCATGAATGATGTCAGGTAAAACTGCTCCAAGATCTCCTCGTTGAGACCCTTGCATGAATCCCAAGATCATGTACCATGCACTGGGTTGGGAGATTAGGATTTCAGTTACGTAATATTTTGATGAAGTTCGGTTATGATAGATTAGGTTATGTTATAGTCTGGTAATTGTTGATGGATAATGAGCTCCAGAGTTCTTGAATGTAGCAGTCGATCGTTGAGAAGAATGAATAAAAGGAATAATAAAGAGATATTACAAAATCACGTGTTGTCTATTTTTATGTGTTTGACTATGAATACTATTTGCATGCATCACATAATAGCTTCATATGATAGATAAGTATGGTGAAATGATGCATGAATGTGACAGTAACAAATCTATATAGTAATTTGGAATATGATAACTATAGGAATTTGAATCATGAGTAAGTTAATAACTGAATAGAACAGATTTATGCACACAACATACGTAGGAATAATGAACCGAATGGTTACCTCTCATTCCATTACTATTGTAGAAGCCTGGTTCTCATAGTCCCCATCAATACCTTGGGTGAGACTTCATATGCCAAAGTAAGTGATGCCAAAAGGGCCAGTGTCTGACGGGTTTTGTTAGTTGTATATAAACCAAACCTTGGGTCTTAAAACCCGTGCACAAAAGAGTGCCAATAGTCCCCTTGATGGATTCCTCTCGAGGGAGAGAAAGGTTGGGAGGGTACACTATTAACAAGGATATAAAAGAAAGAAGAAAAAGTGAGTTTCATTATCCATTGGATCCAATCCCTACTAAAACCAGAAGATAAAAGAAGGGAATTCATGTACTTCCAATTGAGGCAATCAAAATCCTTGGATAGATCAAGCTTAATGAGCATATCTGGGGTACAGGTGGATTTAAGCAAGTGGATGACTTTGTGGGCCAAGATAATGCTATCCATGATTTGGTGCCCCTCAACATAACCTGAATTCTCCTTGGAGATGATGAAAGAGATCATGGGTTTTAGTCGAAGAGAAATGACTTTACTAAAGATCTTGTAGATTACATTGCAAAGCACATTGGGTCAGAATTGCTAGGAATGAGTGACTTGTTCTTCCTTTGGAATTAGGGTGAGAAAATATTCATTAAGGGTTGATAGCACTTTCCCCAAAGTCTTGGATTCATCCACAAGTTTCCATACCTCTTCCCTTATCATCGACCAAAAATAGTGGAAGAAGTATGTTATGAATCCATCTAGCCCTGGTGCCTTTCCCAGGGGCATTTCCTTGACGGCTTGATCCACCTCTTCAAGCGTAATTGGCGTCATTAGGGCTTGAGCTAGGATGTGTTGGATTACTTTGTTGATGGTCGAGGTAAGATTAATGGATGACTTTGATATAATTTCCTTATAGTAATTTACCATCTTAGATTCTAATCCATCATGGACCAAAATTGGGTTTCCTTGTTCATCTTCTAGCTTCATGATACGATTAATGTATCGTATGTGCACCATGGAGTAGTGAAAACATTTTGTATTCTTTTCCCATTCCTTGAGCCATCACACTCTATATTTATGTTTCCAAAATATTTCCTCTTTCTTTTTTTGTTCCTCGAGTTGTTTTCTAAACAGTTCGTCTTGTTGGTGTAAAGTGTCCGAGTGACCCTGTAAAATGGATTCTTGTTGGATTTCTTCTAGACGTTGTTCGAAAGTCCTCTGCGCCTAAAATATATTTCCAAAAATGTTGTTGTTCCAATCTCGAAGCTGCTACTTGAAGTTCTTGAGTCTTTTTTGGAATCTGTACAATAGTGAGACATGTGATATTTATTCATTCGCCCACCAGGTTTGAGTCAACTCTGGGAAGTCAAGATGATTTAGCCAAAAAATTTCAAATCGAAATGGATTATATTTGGGTATGGCTATTGTATCAATCCATACTTGCATTGTCCAATGATTAGAACCTGATTTTGGGAGGATGCTTGCTTCAATTGAGGGTCCCTCAAGCATCAAGGTCTCTGAAATGAGAAATTGATTGAGTCTACAAGCTATCTGTTGGGCTCGAGATAATTTGTTAGACCAAGTGAAGGTGCCAATCCTGGATTATATATCAATTAGATTAAGATGATCAATAAGATCTAAGAAATTACCACTATCATGTTCGATCCACGTTGAACCCCCTCTTTTTTCTTCAAGTGTGAGGATGATGTTAAAATATCCTCCTAAAATCCAACGCTTTTCTCCGAACATTCTACCAAGGTAGGAGAGATTGTTCATGAATAAATCTTTTTCCTGATTATTTTGGGGTCCATAAGAATTTCTGAGTACACCCGCCTTGCTAGAATCAATGGCATGATAGTGCACTAACAATGTGCTAGCTGGAAAGAATGGTTGATTAATAATTACATTGGCAGGGTTCCAGAGGATTGCCAGTCCTAAAATGGTTGATTAATAATTACATTGGCAGGGTTCCAGAGGATTGCCAGTCCTCCTGCTGCTCCATTAGAGTCATTGTATATAAAATTACAATGCCTCCAACACCTTCTAAATAATTTTGTTGATGTGTCACCTGTGCATTTTTTTTCATGTAGACAAAGAATATCTGGATCCTATGTCATTATGCAATTACAAAGAATCCTCTATTTGGATCTTTCATTTAGACATCTTACATTCCATGTAATGATCTTCATCATGAGGACGTAGGAGGGGGAGAGAAGAATCCCTCAGTGAGACGTTGGATCTATCCTGAGTTGATCATAAAGTGACCTACCTCTTTAATTAGTTGTTGTGCTGATTTAATCCCCGGTCACTTGCCCTCTTTAGGAATTTTTTTGGGGTCCATACCTAGATCTGAACTAATACTCAACCTGGAAGTGGCACCTGTTGTGGATTCTATGAAGACTTTGTGGACTTTTTGAAGCTACTCTACTGGTATAGATTGTAGTTTCTTCCTGTTGAATGCATCTTCCAGTTTTTCCAGATCTATGTCAGCGAGGTCTTGTTCATCCATGTTCATTAGACTACCCCCCCCCTCTTCTGGGCCTTTGTCTGCATCCATCTGAATAGAGGATTTGGGGGTGATGATTTTCTCTAAGACCGGGTCTCGAGATTTGTTGGATTTGCCTTTATCAATGCATTGGTTGCCTACTTTATGGGGATTTTCCACTTCCTCTGCATCTCATAAATGGTTTAAAGTATCAAAGGAGTTACTTGTGGGAATACTTACAGACACCATGATTGGGTTTCTTGGGAGGTTGTTTCTTGTGATTAGTGAACTACATGAAGCCATCTTTTGATTTTTCTTCCACTATTGGTCGCGTTGGGGCATTGAGTGGGCAATCACGAATTTTTTTACTTATGAGGATTTCACATATTTCCTCAGAATCTTTACAACCGCAGGACACTCGAGAAGATTTGGGACGACAAACACGACGCCGTTAACCCCTATACCCGCCAGCCTTTCGACATTAGCAACGCGATCCCTCAGACTGAGCTGAGGCAACAGATGCATCAATACATCGTCGAAAACAGCACAAACTGGCTTGAGGTCATTTCGGTGGATTACACTAAACCCTTGAACTCAACAAAACAACTGTTCAGGGATTTGGTTATAGCTGGTGATGATTGCCGGCTCGCGACTGGGAACAAAGTTAGCGTGATAACTGAAAGAAATGTTGTTAAAGTGTTTGGAGATTTTCTTGGAAGTGATATTGTGGATGAATACGACACAGAGGTTAAGATGCTCCTTCAAGACATTGTGCGCAATGCTTCATAGAGTGCTCTTCCGTTCTGTGGCATTAGAACATCTCTCCTCTTCCCTTATGATGATTGTAAATGATTGAAGAATTACAAACCCTTAGCTATAAATCCATTTAAATATAAATCATTTCTTTCATATAAATATAAATAGTTTTAAAATAATTAAAATCTTTATTTATATTAAAAAAAAAATATTTGTACTTAATATAAAAGCTATTATATATATATAAAAGATATTCGATTTAAATATAAATATAATATTTGTATATAAATATAATTACAATATTTTGTAAATTCTCACACTACACCCACCAGCATGTGTTCCTTGGGAAGATTTAATGATGGAACATATAAAGAGAACAAGGAAGATGTGATCATTCTGGTGAATTAAGATGTTTAGGCGTGGGAAGGAGTATCTTTGGGGCACAATGGTTATGTGTGGTGCGAAGAGGGCACACACCTTATTTGCCTTAGAATGATTGACAAAAACTTGGGTTGCATTTGGGCAAGGGTGGGGCAACTTGGGAGCATGCCCTTGAAATAAACCATGTCTTGTATTAACCTTATAAAAAGAAAGAAAATGATGAAAAACTAAAAAGGAAGATAAAAACAAATTACAATAACCCAATAAACCATTGAAGAGAAACTAAGTAAAATTTAAGTTGAGAGATGAATGGGTTGATGGAGGAATAGGAGGAAGAGGTGAAGACCTAAGATTTAACACATCCCATGCCTTCCAACCCTTGATTAGTCTAAGAGACCTATACTATTGTTAGTGCACACTATGTATACATTGCACGACACCTCCGGTTGATAGAGTAAA
>JASDQU010737049.1:65482-75510 GCA_032191745.1 Picea mariana | reverse complement strand
AGGATAGATTATTGATGCGGACCCCACTGCTATTGTCGTGACCGCAACAATTCAACGAGAAGAACCAACAGATCCTGAAGAGGGGGAGCACCTTTTTCATCCACAGATGTGGGTGAAGGGGACCCTGCTGCATTTTATTTTTTATAGAATAAGCCAAAAGAACCTCATCTCAGTAGAGGTCATCAAACAGTTCGGATTATCGACAACACCACACCTGCAACCATACAACATTGGGTGGCTTCGCCAAGGATGAGATCTCTTTGTCATCCAACAATGTCGATTATCATATGGCATCCAAACCTTCAAGGATGAGGTATTATGTGATGTTTCCCCACTGGATGTCTATGATGGTCTCTTGGGCCAACCATATATGTGGAAGCGCCATGTTGTTTATGAGTCTCGACTCGACAGTGTCATTGTTTCTCTGGGGGGTCATCTCTATAGAATACCAGAGGTAGTTCCAACTACTATTCCACCTAAAAATTGTTGCAAGGTAGTATCTCATACTACAAAATTCAGCTTCTTCACAATCTATTCAAAAGGAGGACATAAGGACACTGCAACCACTACAGCCTCACCCCAAGCACCATCTATCCAATAGAAGCAGGTCGACAAGGCTGAAACAAAGAGAAAATATTTCTTCTGCACACCATCCTCTCATGTATATCAACTTGTTGAAGAACCTCAGCTGCAACAGATTCATGATAGACTTCCACAAATTGAGTAGCGAGATGTCTCCAACAAGGCAAGCAACTCACCAAGATGCATATTTAGCAAACGCTTCTCCCTCTCCCCCGGGAACTCAACGCAATGGATACCATTGCTTCCTAAGGAAGGAGGATTGATCTAGGTGGATATCATTGGCCACCCAAATTTTTTGACTGGCTCAAAACGACTTTCTGGCAATTTAAGCAATTTACTAGTTTTAGGAGTTTTTAACTTCGGAGGCCATTTTGAGGACCTAAATGAAGGATTTTGCAGATCGAGCTTCTCAATGATATATAAATGCATGATTGAGCCCCCAAAATGAATCTCCCCAATGATACCTATTCAACGAGCTATCACACGCCTAAAACATAAATCGTATGCAAATGTTACGACCCGGGGAAGTTGATGTACCAACTTACCCAAACGGGGCCCACATGACTTTTGGCACTTCATCTCCTAGGATTGGGTTTTTATATGCCTAGGGTTTTATACATTCCTTATTATTGTAAAAATTCCTTCAAATCCTCATTGTACTCATCTTCTTGTGAATGAGAGTAGCTATCACATCTCTTCTCAGAGATAAGATGCCACCATTCTAGCGAGTCTTTCACTTTGTATTTTTATAGTCTCTGTACATTTATTTCATTAATAGAAATCGTGTATTACTATATAAATTTGTTTATGGTTGCATATATGATACATTTATATTATATTATTGAATGTCTACAATATCTCTATGCATTTATTTATTATATCTCCGCTCTCATTTCGTGTCGAAAATAATCTAGATCAGTGGTATCAAAGCAGGCTGTTCTTGATCATTTTTTTCAGTGCATGTCCCCAACGAGGTTTGAGTATAGAAATTTGGGTATCGAGCTTGTCTCTCCTTAGGAAAATCTCTCTCACACACCCAAGAAACCCTCAATGGCAGAAGAAAATAAAAATGACGGAGCAGACGATCCCATAAGTTTGTTGCTTGAGCAAGATCTCATGCAACAAAGGGATGAAATGATGGAGAATTTTTTCCACATCCTTCAATTCCTCCCGATAGAATCAGGTACATATTCATCAAGAGACCACTTTATAGGCACCTCACCTTTTAAGGTATAGGTCAATTTTGATATTCCTATGTTTGAAGGTCAAATAGATGCGGATGCCCTAGATAAATGGTTAAATCTTCTAGATGATTATTTCTCTGTTCTCCATTTTTCTGATAGGGAAAAGATCACGTTCGAACTCCTTAAAGATTTCCCCCATGTCAAACATTGGTGGGAAACTTATTGGGAGTAAAGTTCCACAGAGGAATCTGGAATATATGGGGTCGAGCCCACTTGGGATTTTTTTGTGGATGCGATAAAGGAACAGTATTACCCTGTTGGAAACTATGAGGATCAGTACATGAGATGGACCACACTATGGAAAGAGAGGGGCCAATCAGTTTCGGATTTCACCAATACCTTCCATACCTTGCACACCAAGATGGGTATCAAAGACTCAAAATGACATTTGGTTCTGAAATACCATGGGGATCTACACAAATACATCCAATCTTAAATGGATTTTATGGACATCTCATCACTCAGTGCTGCCTATTGATATGCTATTAAAATCTAGCAGAAATTGAAGCACCAGAACAAACAGGATTTTGGGTCTGCAAATCTGCAACAACCAAAGTATGACAAAGACGGCCCTAACAAATAGTCTCCTGAAAACTAGTTCAAGACATAAGAAAAGAAGGGTCACGGGAAGAAAAAGAAGGACACCGGAAAATGGTGAGATTTCAACAAACTCCCCTGGCACAACACCGACTAATGTCGCTCAAAATAGTCATTGGTGGCCGAGATCAAAGACAAGGAGCTGAACCCTAATTCATAATCTGATTATGAAAATACATGTAAAGGAAAGATCATTAACGCAAACCCCGCTGCTATTGTTACGACCACAACAATTCAATGAGAAGAACCAATAGATCCTGAAGAGGGGGAGGACATTTCTAATTCAAAGATGTGGGTGAAGGGGACCCCGCTGCATTTTATTGCTGATAGCGGAAGCAAGAAGAAACTCATCTCAGCAGAGGTTGTCAAACAATTGGGATTGTCGACAACACCACACCCCTAACCATACAACATCGGGTGGGTTCACCAAGGATGAGATCTCCATGTCAACCAACAATGTCGATTATCATACGGCATCCAACCCTTCAAGGATGAGGTATTATGTGATGTTGCCCCACTGGATGTCTGTGATGTTCTCTTGGGCCAACCATATATGTGGAAGTGTCGTGTTATTTATGACTCTCGACCCCACAATGTCATTGTTTCTCTGGGGGGTCATCTCTAGAGAATACTAGAGGTAGTTCTGACTACTGTTCCACCTAAAAAGTGTTGTAGGGTAGTATCTCATACTGTAAAATTCAGCTTCTTCACAATCTGTTCAAAAGGAGAACAAAAGAACACTACAACCACTACAGCCTCACCCCAAGCACCTTCTATCCAACACAAGTAGGTCGAAAAGGATGAAAAAAATCACAAATATTCTTTCTTCACACCATCCTCTCATGTATATCTATTTTTTGAACAACCTCAGCCTCAATAGGATCATGACAGACTACCACAAATTGAGTAGCGAGACGTCTCCATCAAGGCAAGCAACTCACCAAGATGAAGATTCAACAAATGCTTTTCCCTCTCCCTCGGGAACTCAACGCAATGGATACCATTTATTCCTAAGGAGGGAGGATATTGGTGGCCACACACCTTTTTCAACTGGCTTGAAACAACTTTTTGGCAATTTTGGAAAATTACTATTTTTAGTAGTTTTTAACTTCTGGGGCCATTTTGAGGGCCTAAATGAAGGTTTTTCAGGATCAAGCTTCTCAATTATGTCCAAAGGCATGATTGAGCCCCCAAAAGGAATATCCTCGATGATACCTTTCCAACGGTCTCTCATACTCCTAAAAGGGAGATCGTATGCAAAATTTACCACCCCGGGAAGTTGATGTACCAACTTACCCAAAGGGGGCCCACATGACTTTTGGTGCTTCATCTCCTAGGGTTATGTTTTTGGATGTTTATGGTTTTTGACATTCCTTATTATTGTAAAAATTCCTTCAATGTCTCATTGTACTCATCTTCTTGCGAATGAGAGTAACCGTCACATCTCTTCTCGGAGATAAGCTACCACCATTCTAGTGAGTCTTTCACTCTGTGTTTTTACAGTCTCTATAAATTTATTTCATTAATAGAAATCATGTATTACTATATATCTATGTTTCTGGTTGCATCTCTGATACATTTATGTTATATTATTGAATTTCTGTGATATCTTTGTGCATTTCTTTATTATATCTACGCTCTCATTTTGTGCCGAAAATAATCTGGATTAGTGGTATCAGAGCAGGTTGTTCTTGATCATTTTTCAGTGCATGTCCCCGATGAGGTCCGAGTATAGAAAGTTTTGTCTTGAGCTTGTCTCTCTTGAGGACAATTGCTCTCACACACCTACTTGTTGTGCTTGCTTGGTTTAAGGCTCAAGGCATAAGGTGAATGATGAATGGCTTCTGGTTCATGTCTCATGTAGTCCTTGGTGTTTTTCATTTTATTTTTGATTTCGCAAGAAAGCCTCAATGGCAGAAGAAAAAGAAAAATGATGGACCAGACGATCCCATAAGTTTGTTTCTTGAGAAAGATCTCACACAACAGAGGGACAAAATGATGGATAATTTTTTCCACATCCTTCAACGCCTCCCGATATCATTAGGTGCATATTCATCAAGAGGCCACTTTGTTGGCATGTTTACAAGAAGAGCGTGCTTGTCATTGATGGCAAGAACAACAACAATGATGGCATGTCTACAAGAAAGAACAACAACAATGATATCATGCTTATATTTATTGATGGCAAGAACAAAAACGACGAAGGTATGGTTACAAGAAAGAATAGTAGTGACATTGGAAGGTTTACAGTTGGGAGACAACAATGGAAAATAGGTAGGAAAGAAAGATCAGTAGCAATGATGGCATGGAATGATCAGAAGAATAACTATGAAGAGAAATAGTGATCATTGGATCCCATTCAGAATTCTCGATGACCATCAGATCTGAATCCAGACAGAAGGAGTGCAAAGATGGAGGATAGATCTCAGGCGTTAGATCTGAGTGCAGGGTCCGACCATCGTTGGATCCAAGAGAACCTGCATGTTCTTTAAAGTGCTAGAAGAAGCAGGCTTACGAAATCCTGAAAGCAAGAGGACCATCCATCTTCTGGCAGGACATGTGGTCACAAATCAACATTTCACTGATCAACATTTCACTGACTGGAAAGTCAAAGGAAGGAGGTGCCCTAACCTCTCGAAATCATGAAATGTGAAACCATTATTTAATCTTAGTCCTTGATCAAAGGGAGATTGTGGACCATTGATCTGACTCCATTTCGAAGTTTCGGATACTGGGAGTTGGAGGTGTCAAGGACACTCATGACAAGAATGATGAAATCGCGAAATGCGAAATGCCGAAATACCTTCAGATTAGTTCGGGGTTCATGAATTGGAGTGTTGAAACACTTCATCACAGAAATGCCAAAACCCTAAAATGTGAAACACCAAAATACCTTCATATCATTTCGAGGTTCATGACTTGGAGTGTTGAAACACTTCATCACAGAAATGCTGAAACACTGAAATGCAAAATGCTGAAATACCTTCAGATCATTTCGGGGTTCATGAATTGGAGTGTCGAAATACTTCATCACAGAAATGCTGAAACGATGAAATGCGAAATGCCAAAATATGTTCAGATCATTTCAGGATTCATGACTTGGAGTGTCGAAACACTTCATCACAGAAATTCTGAAACACTGAAATGAAAAACATTGAAATACCTTCAGATCATTTCGGGGTTCGTGACTTGGAGTGTCAAAACACTTCATCACAGAAATGTTGAAACACCGAAATTCATTTTTGAATAAGGCTATGGTCACAGCCAATGGTCAAATCTACAGAAGATGGAGGAAGGAGCAAGTGCAACCAAGATCCATTTCGGTGATCGTGACTTGGAGTGTCAAGATCCTTCATCATAGGAATGCCAAAATTTGAAATTGAAAAAGAGCTTTATGGATAAGCACTTGGTCACTGCCGGTGGTCACATCGTTGAAGAACTGTAGAGAAGAGCTCGAAGAGACAAGCTCCATTTCAGATTTTGGGACATGGAGAGTCGAGACGACTCTTCATAGAATCCCCGAAACACGAAATGTGAAATGTGTGTTCAGAATTGGTCCTTGGTCATAGCCTATGGTCACATCGATGAAGGCTCAAGGGAGGAGCTAGCAAGAAGCTAATCTCCATTTCGGAGATCGTGACTTGGAGAGTCGAGATGCCTCACAACAGGAATTGTCAAAATGTGAATAGAAAAAGTGCCTTTTGAACAGGCGTGTGGTCACCGTCTGAGGCCACATGTGAATGGAAAGGTGAAAGGTGGAAAAGGCATAAGGATCAAGAGGTTCATAGTGTAACTTCTAGAAACCACTGATTATTTTTGCATAGAAAAATCAAAGAGGCCTCAATGTGATTTCCAAATGAGATGAAGAGTCTCAAGGCATCTACCAATGGAATGAAGACTGTTCATAGAAGTGATTGACAGATGTAAGAGCATTGAAGCTTGTAACTATAACAGAGAGGATGAGCTCAACTATGATAGAGAAGACAAAGAGTCTTGACTACTAGACAAGCTAAGGAATCTCTACATATCACCCAATGATGATGAATGCATGGGTATAACCGCCAGAAAAGATGAGGAATTGCCATGATGATCAAGAAGAGGACTCGACACGAGGAGAGAATGCAGAAAAGAGAGAGAGAGTTGATGCTCGAGGGTGTGAAGCGGTGGCAATGTGGAGTGGAAGTGAATATACCGATGTGGAGAACAATGGCATGGGGTAGAGCATGCAGAAGCATTGCATATATAGCATGCACAAGGTGCACAGAGACTATAAGAATGCAAAACAAAGAAGAGATGAGTGTTGTTGTTGATAGTGATTTAGGCGTGTAGAAGGAGGCAGTGTGTAGCAGCTGAAATAAATAGAAGAGGAATGGTGCATTGAATGTACATGGCACACGGAGAAAAAAAGGCAGAAGAACAAAAAGTGCAAGGCATGTATGCAGGAAGATAGTGAGGCAGACATAGCAGGGTAGTGTAGCAGAACAATGATGAGACTAGTAAGCCATTGATGAACATTATATCACTATAATAAGTTTCAGTAGAAAAGATTGATATTTTAGGGTGCTAGGGAGGTTCTAGGGAGGATTGTTGTCCTCAGAGGTTCAAGTGGGTTCTTGAACATAGGGAGTTGTAGCTTCCATCGGGTTGCAGCCAGAGAAACTAGGGTGGTCGGGTGGTGCAAGGGAGAACATTGGTTTTCTGATATACAGGTCGGTGCCTATGTAACTAGAAGTTGGTGCTTCCATCCAGTTGGTGTTGGAAATATTAGGAGGTTGGTGCTTCCATCCAGTTGGTGCTGGAAATATTAGGGAGTTGGTGCTTCCTTCTAGTGGGTGCTAGAGAAACCAGGGAGTCGGTACTTCCTTCTAGTGGGTGCTAGAGAATCCAGAGAGTTGGTGCTCTCTGCAAATAGCAGCTTGCAAAATAGAGGTTGTAGCCTCATTACGAGTTGGTGCTCATAAGTATGATAATGTGCAAAATGTAAAGATTACTTATCATATAAATAAGAAGACGTTTTTACCCTTTATGGATTTCCTCAGGAAATATTTGTCTCTGTGTATCTCATATGTGTGAATGATGTTGAAGGTTCTATTTCTTACTTTCCTACATTATTGTGATAATTATTAAGAGTTATGTAATGAATTTAAAATGAGCAAAATTGTTTAACCTCGGTAACAACTGATTCACCCCCCCCCTCTCAATTGTCCAACAATTGGTATTAGAGTCGGCCCCTTTTATCTAAGGGTAGATCTTAGATATTAAACATGTCAAGCCATGAAGGAAATTCAACCAATAAGGCCCCTCTGTTCAATGGAACAAACTTTGCCTTCTGGAAAGCTACAATGAGAACCTACATAATGGCTTTAGGTGTAGATGTCTGGGATGTGGTAGATACTGGTTATGCAAAGCCAGTTGTACTAGCTAATAAGGATGACAAGTTAGAATTCAGCTTCAACGCTAAGGCTATGAATTCTATCTTGAGTGGGCTTGCAGAAGAAGAATTTGTAAAAGTTATGCATTTAGAAACTGCCAAAGAAATGTGGGACAAACTCATTTGCAGTTATGAAGGTAATGAGAAGGTTAAAGATGCCAAGCTTCAAACCTACAGAGTACAGTTTGAAAAGATATAGATGAAAGAATATGAAACCATTGGGAAGTATTTTTTGAGAATTGAAGAACTAGTAAATGCAATGAAAGCACTTGGTGAAAAAATTGAGGAACCCTCTTTAGATCAGAAAATTTTGAGATCTATGCCAGATAGGTTCAACCCAAAGGTCTCATCTATAGAAGAACTTAATGATATAAAGGCTTTGGATTTTGACCAACTTCTAGAAATGTTGACTGCATATGAAATGAGGATATTTACAGATAAACCCACCTCTAGAGAAGCATCATTTAAAGAAGATAAGAATGAATATTCTGAGCCTGATGAAATTGAAGAAAAAATCGTGAGAAGACTAAAGAAAGGATCAGACAAGTACCAAGGTAATCTGCCCTTCAAATGTTTCAACTATGGTAAGATAGGTCATTTTGCAAATAAATGTCCACACAAGAAACATGATCAAAACTCTGAAGGTGAAAAGTAGTTCAAACCTAATATATTTGGTAGAAAGAAAAGTTTATGTGTAAACGATGTTAACTCTTCAGAAGACACAGATAGTGACTTGTCAAGTGAAGATAAGGACAATTATTTCATGCTTATGGCCCAGGATGATTATGATAATAAAATCATAGGAAGTGAGGCTAATGAAGAAGAAGTTGTGGTTGATATGGAAGGAGAACTGATCAATGCACTAGAAGAGATTGACAGACTCAGAATTAAGAACAGAAAGAAAAAACAATTGCTAATACAGTTCGAGAAAGATAGTAAATAGCCCAATGAAGACTTTGCCCTACTAAAAGTGGAATTAGAAGAGGTAGATAAAATTGAGGACATTCTGAAACAACAGTTATTAGAAAATAAGGCAAGATGTAAATCTCTGGAAGAAGTAGTGAAAACTAGGAAAGAGTTGTAGAAGTTTCAAGCCTTGTATCATCAGAATCTGTCAAGTATCAAAGCCTCAAAAGGATTAGCCACCATTCTAAATCAGCAAAGGAATCCAAATTTGAAAAGAGGTTTGGGTTATGAAGAGGGATCAAGTAGTGGTCATACAANATTTGGCAGAAAGAAAAGTTTATGTGTAAACGATGTTAACTCTTCAGAAGACACAGATAGTGACTCATCGAGTGAAGATAAGGACAATTATTTCATGCTTATGGCCCAGGATGATTATGATAATAAAATCACAGGAAGTGAGGCTAATGAAGAAGAAGTTGTGGTTGATATGGAAGGAGAACTAATCAATGCACTAGAAGAGATTGACAGACTCAGAATTAAGAACAGAAAGAAAAAACAATTGCTAATACAGTTCGAGAAAAATAGTAAATAGCCCAATGAAGACTTTGCCCTGCTAAAAGTGGAATTAGAAGAGGCAGATAAAATTGAGGACATTCTGAAACAACAGTTATCAGAAAATAAGGCAAGATGTAAAGCTCTGGAAGAAGTAGTGAAAACTAGGAAAGAGTTGTAGAAGTTTCAAGCCTTGTATCATTAGAATCTGTCAAGTATCAAAGCCTCAAAAGGATTAGCCACCATTCTAAATCAGAAAAGGAATCCAAATTTGAAAAGAGGTTTGGGTTATGAAGAGGGATCAAGTAGTGGTCATACAAGCAACAAAGACTTCATCAAGTTTGTCAAATCTACAACCAATGACAACAACAAACCTGCAGAAACAAAGGAAGATAATCAACCGCCCAGGAGGAGTAAAGAAAAAGGTGCCAGAACTGAATTTGTAGAACAAGGAAATAATACACTCCCTACTCAAGGAAAGCATTAACATGGAAGAAATCAATTTTATCAAAGAAGACAACCATTTTTCAGGTACAAAGAATTTTTCTATGGATATTGTTTCTACTATTCTAACTTTGGTCACAAAGCTGTAAATTGTTCCTTAAGACTTAGACATGAGAAATTAAGATTTCCAAGGAATAGATACCTTCCACAAAAAGGAATGATACATCCAAGTAACAAACCATCAAATATTGCTAATTTTCAAATTAATTCTA
>JASDQU010737049.1:40210-61341 GCA_032191745.1 Picea mariana | reverse complement strand
ATATAAAGAAGAAGAGGTTTTTACCCTTTATGGGTTTCCTTAGGAAATATCTGTCTTTGTGTATCTCATATGTGTGAATGATGTTGAATGTTCTATTTCTTACTTCCCTGCATTATTGTGATTATCATTGAGAGTTCTGTAACGAATTTAAAATGCGCATAATTGTTTAAGCTCGGTAACAAATGATTCACCCCCCCCCTCTTAGTTGTCCAAAACACTTTGGAGGCACCTCGCCTTTTAAGATACAGGTCAATTTTGATATTCCTATATTTGAAGGTCAAATAGACGCAGATTCCCTAGATAAATGGTTAAATCTGCTAGATAATTATTTCTCTGTTCACCATTTTTTCGACAAGTAAAAGACCACCTTTGCACTCTTTAAAGATCTCCCCCATCTCAAACATTGGTGGGAAACTTACTGGGAGAAAAGTTCCATAGAGGAATCTGGAATATATGGGGTCAAGCCCACTTGGGATTGTTTTGTGGATGGGGTAAAAGAACAGTATTACCATGTTGGAAACTATGAGGACCAGTACATGAGATGGACCACACTACAGCAAGAGAGGTGCCAATCAGTTCCAGAGTTTACCAATACCTTCCATACCTTCCACACCAAGCTGGGTATCAAAGACTCGAAATTCCATTTGGTTCTAAAATACCATAGGGCTCTACAAAGATACATCCAAACTGAAATGGATTTTCTAGACATCTCATCACTCAGTGCTTCCTATCGATATGCTGTTAAAATCGAGCATAAATTTAAGCACCAGAACAAACGGGAGTTCCGGTCTGCAAATATGTAACAACCAAAGTATGACAAAGACAACTCTAACAAAAAATCTCCTAAAAACCAGTCCAAGACACAAGAAAAGAAGGGTCATGGGAAGACAAAGAAGGACACTAGAAAATGGTGCGATTTCCACAAAATCCCCTAGCAGAACAACGATGAATGTCACTCAAAAAATTCATTGGTGGTTGAGATCAAAGACAAGGATCCAAACCCTAATTCAGAATCTGATTCTGAAAATATGGGTAAAGGATAGATCATGAGACACACCCCACTACCATTGTCGCAACCACAACAACTCAACGAGAAGAACCAACAGATCCTAAAGAGGGGGAGTTCCTTTTTCATTCACAGATGTGGGTGAAGGGGACCCCACTTGATTTTAATTTTAATAGCAAAATCCAAAAGAACCTCATCTCAGCAGAGGTAGTCAAACAATCGACATTGTTGACAACACCACACCCGTAGCCATACAACATTGGGTGGCTTCGCCAAGGATGAGATCTTAGTGTCAGTCAACAATGTTGATTGTCATATGACATCCAGCCCTTCAAAGATGAGGTATTATGTGATGTTTCCCCACTGGATTTCTGTGATGTTCTCTCGAGCCAACCATATAGGTGGAAGAGCCATGTTGTTTATGAGTCTCGACCCCACAGTGTCATTGTTTCTATGGGAGGTCATCTCTACAGAATACCAAAGGTAGTTCCAACTATTGTTCCACCTAAAAAGTGTTGCAAGGTAGTATCTCATACTGTAAAATTCAGCTTCTTCACAATCTGTGCAAAAGGAGAACAGAAGGACACTGCAACCACTACAACCTCACCGAAAGCACCTTCTATCCAATAGAAGCAGGTTGACAAGAATGTAGTAGAGTGAAAATATTCCTTCTACACACCTTCCTCTCATGTATATTGACTTGTTGAAAAAACTCATTCTTAATAGATTCGTGACATACTTCCACAAATTGAGCAGCGAGACGTCTCTAGCAAGGCAAGCAACTCACCAAGATGCAGATTCAGCAAACACTTTTCCCTCTCCCCCAGGAACTCAACACAATGGATACCATTGCTTCCTAAGGAGGGAGGATTGATCCAGGCAGATATTGGTGGCCATCCACCTTTTTTGACTAGCTCAAAATAGCTTTCTGGCAATTTTGGCAATTTACTCTTTTTAGCAGTTTTTAACTTTCAGAGCCATTTTGAGGGCCTAAATGAAGGTTTTTTGGGATCAAGATTCTCAATCATATATAAAGGCATGATTGAGCCTCCAAAATTAATATCCTCAATAATACCTTTCCAACGAGCTATCATATGCCTAAAATGGAGATTGTATACATAAGTTACGATCCTGGGAAGTTGATGTACCAACTTACCCAAATGGGGCCCACATGACTTTTGGCGCTTCATCTCCTAGGGTTAGATTTTTGAATTTCTAGGGTTTTTTACATTCCTTCTTATTGTAAAAAGGACTTTGGAGTCTCATTGTACTCATCTTATTGTGAATGAGAGTAGCCATCACATCTCTTCTCAGAGATAAGCTGCCACGATTCTAGCGAGTCTTTCACTCTATATTTTTACAGTCTTGGTACATTTCTTTCATTAATAGAAATAATGTATTACTGTATATCTGTGTTTATGGTTGCATCTCTGATACATTTATGTTAAATTATTGAATTTCTGCATTATCTCTGTGCATTTCTTTATTATAACTCCACTCTCATTTCATGCCGAAAATAATCCAAATCATTGACTCTATTTTTTTACGATGTCTCACCTATGATTAAGCTGAGAAAGATTTGAATGACTACCACTCTAGAGAATGTGGTGGTCACATGTATGGTTATTCTACTGCCCAAAATATCATACAAGTAGGGTATTTTTGTCCTTCTTTATTCAAAGATTGTATTATTGTCATCCAAAAATGTCATGCTTTCCAAACATACAACAACAAGATAAGATCGCATCTTGCTGCTTTACACCCTATAGTTTCCATTGGACCTTTCGTGAAATGGGGCATTGATTTCATGATCTATAACCCTCACTCGGTCGGGGAGCATGGATACATTATCGTAGCTATGTATTATTTCAAAAAATGGGTTGAGGCGATGCCTACTTTCGACAATACCGGTAGAACTGCAACCCTTTTCATATTTAATCATATTATTACTTGATTCGGGATCCCACAAGATATCATTACTGATCACAGTAGCCATTTTTGAAACTTTATGATGTCTGATCTTATCAACAAGTTGGGTCTTCGACATGAAAACTCAACCCCCTACTATCCACAGGCCAATGACCAAGTTGAAGAAATAAATAAAATCCTTATCACAATGCTTCGTCGGATAATAGGAATCCATAAGACCACCTGGCACACAATGTTGTTTTTAGAATTATGGGCCTGTCGGATGTCTGTGAAGTCTGCTACATGATTTACCCCCTTTCAACTAGTCTACGACATTGAATTTTTTCTCCCGATTGAATGTGAAATACCATCTTTGAAGCTAGCTGTCGAACTTCTCCCAAACACCTATGTCGAAGAGGAACGTCTATTGTATCTTATGTGATTAAATGAGACCCATTGTGATGCCACCCTAGTTATTGAAACCCAAAAGAAATGTGTAAAATCTCAATATGACAAGCATGTCAAGCCGTGTGTTTTCTCTGAGGAAGATCTAGTTCTCCTCTATGAACAAGATTGTGATCTACTAGGAGCTAGAAAATTCAAAGTTATGTGGCATGGTCCATATATTGTCAAACAAGTGTTAGAGAAGGGAGCTTATGAGTTAGTAGATTATGATGGAATTCCTTTGATTAAACCCATAAATGAACTTTACTTGAAGAAGTACTATGCTTAGACTATCTCTGCATGAGTGCTTGTACTTTTATTCTACCATACCCTTGTGTGTTACTTTTGTGTGTTTTTCATTATTTGGTTTTGACCCCCAACTGCTTACCTTGTGTTGTGCTTGGTTTCCATATGTCGACATCTTCTATACCCTATAATGGCTTCGCCGATGGTGCTATTTATAGTACTTAGAACCTAGCTTGTATTGCTTGGGAAATCTATGCACCCACCAATGAACTTATCAGTTTACAAGGTGTTTGCCTCGGTTGTGCTGTTGTTTTTCTTCATATGAGATATGAGATATATAAAATATATTATTACAATGATGAGTGTTTCATATATAGGGAACATAAGGTGACCGTCCATGAAAGGATGTGTCCCTTAAATAAACAATAAATATTTGTTATTAACATTTACCTATTATATAATATTTATAATAATCAATAATAATTATATTATTAATTATTATCTTTAGAGAATGTCTTCCCGATGTTGTCAAAACATCAACACTCCCTCTCAACGAGGGAGACATTCTGCAACATACCACTCTTTTTGATCTAGATTCTATGAGAAGAATGAAATGACTACAAATTATTACTAGATGCTTAACATAGAATAACAAAGATACAGTAAAACTGGTTTTCTATTCAATAAGGAAATAAGCTAAAACTGTAAAATGCAGCGGAAAACAAGATTGCTAGAATGGTGGTGGCTTATCTCTGAGAAGAGATGTGACAGCTGTACTCATTTGCGAGAACATGATTACAATGAGTCTCTCAATTCCTTTTTACAATAAACAGGAGTTTCAAAAACCCTAAACATCCAAAAACCTAACCCAAGGAGATGAAGCACCAAAAGTCATGTGGGCCCCATTTGGGTAAGTCAATACAACAACTTCTTGGGGTCGTAACTTTTGCATACGATCTCCATTTTAGGTGTATGATAGCCCATTGGAAATATCTATCTAAGGAATGCAACAGTTTCACATTGAAACATACTCCCAAAAACGTCGTTTAGGGCCTCAAAAGGGCTCCGAAAGTTCAGGACCCAAAAAACTGCTAAAACTAGTAAATTATCAAAATTGCTAGAAAGTTGTTTTGAGCTAGCTGGAAAAGGTGGGTGGCCACCGATATCCAACTAGATAAATCCTCCATCCTTAGGAAGAAATGGTCTCCATTGCATTGAGTTCCCCCATCAGATGAGGAAATTTCTGCTGAATTTGTCCCCGGGTGAGCCAGTTGCCTTGGTGCAAGAGTTTCCCTACTTTGACAACTCGATAAAGCTGGATCCTTTGTTGTCAAGTGCTATTGATCTATGTGTCCAAAAATGGTCATTGGATTCCTCTTCTATGCAGTCGAGTTTGAGCTCTGTTGGTGTCAGTTATTCTACTACGTCTGAGGTGTCCAATAATGGTGGGAAATAAGGCCGAAGGAGGTCCACGTTGAATATTGGGTGCAGGCCAAGGAAAGGAGGAATGATGAGCACAAAGCATTATCCCCCATAGCCTTGGTGATGGTGTACGACTCATAATGGAGTGGGTGAAGCTTCTGATGGGGTCCTGTAAGGCATTCTTTCTGCAAGTGTAACCAAACTTTGTTGCCCACCTAAAACTTATGTGGAACCCAATGTTGATCATGGCACTGTTTGTACTTGTCATTAGACTTTTGTAGGATATCGTGAACTTGTTGGTGGATGTGTTGGATCCTCTCAATGAATCGGGTGGATTTTTCAACCTCATTTGGAGCAAGAGAGGAGTCGGTAGAGGTGACCACAAGGGGAAGTGCAGCATCTATGGGACCCAATGGTTGGAATCCTAACCCCACCTGAAAAGGGTTGTGGTTGGTTGAGCTATGAAGGGATTGGTTGTAGCAATGTTGGACATAGGGAAGACTCTCATCCCATGTGTGAGGGTGCTTGGAATTATACATGCACTGGATATGCACGATCATTCAATTTACAGCCTCAGTTTGGCCATCTTTATGGGGGTGGAAGGTCGTGGAATTGGTGAGCTTAGTGTCTAGCAGTGACCAGCGGCTCAACCAAAATGTGCTGAGAAATTGACTGTCCCAATTTGAGACAATGGTTTGTGGGATTCCAAAATGTACCCAAACTCGTTCAAAGAAGAGCTTGGTCGTGGCTTCTATTGTGATGCCCTTCTTGCAAGCAACTAGAATCACCATCTTATAAAAGCGATCGGCAACCACAAAAATAGAGTCAATTCCCCACTTGGTGGATGGGAGGCCTGACATGTAGTCCATTGAGATGGATTCTCATGGTTTTTCAGGAGTAGGAAGAGGGGTGTATAGGCCCTGTTTCTTAGTGGTTGGTTTGGGAATAGCGCAGGTAGTGCAATACCTGATATACTTGATGACCTCCTGTCAAAGTTTCGGCCAATATAAATGTTTTCGTAGCATCGCCACTGTCTTTTCGATGTTGAAGTGTCCTGCCACCTAGTTGTAGTGGGATTCCCATATCATCTTTTCTCGCTTACTTGAGGGAACACATATATGGCCTAGACGACACAACAACCCATATTGAAGATGGAAATTATCGACAACTTCCTTTGCACCCAACATTTGGTAGCTGGTGGTGAAGTTCAGGTCTGTCTCATAGAGTTGGGGCCATCCATAGGTCTCATGGCCAAAGGAGTCTAGCACTGTGGTGAGTGTCATGACTGGTGGTCTGCCGAGGCAATCAATGATGCAGTTGGTGCTTCCTATTTCATACTTGATGTTGAGGTGGAATTGCTGGAAGTATGTGGACCACTTTTGATGGCGGTCATTCTACAATTTTCCTTATGTCTGCATGAACTGTAGTGGCTTATGATCAGTGTGGATGACTATCTCCCTCCCAAAAATGTAATGTCTCCAATGGCGGCAGGCTTGCACAATGGAGTACATTTATTTGTCATAAGTAGGGTACTTATGGACAACATCTGATAGTGTCGCACTATAATAGGCCATGAGGTGGCTATGCTGCATAAGAATGGTACCCAAAGAATAGTCTGAAGCATCAGTCTCAATCTCAAAGAGCTGCTGCAAGTCTGGTAGTGAAAGTACTGGGCCTGAGCACAAGTGTTTCTTCAAATCATTGAATACTTGTTGTTGGGGATGGCCCCATGCAAATTTCTCCTTACCAGCACCCCTGGTTATTTGGCTGAGGGCCCATGAAATATGGGAGAATCCAAACACAAACCTACGGTAGAAATTGGCAAGGCCCAAGAAGCTCTGAATCTCAGTGAGTGTGGTTGGGGCTAGCCAGTCACAGATGAATTGGATCTTGGTTGGATAAACATGTACGCCATGTTGATCAATGATGTAGCCTAGTTAATGGAACCTGTCCATGCCGAAGGAGCATTTTTCCAAGTTGGCATATAGTGTGTGTTGTCGTAGGGTGTATAGAACCTACTGAATATGCTGCAAGTGTTCGGCCCAAGTCTTGTTGTAAATGAGAATGTCATCAAGATACACCACAACAAAATTATTAGTGAATGGTCGCAGGATATTGTCCATCATCCTCATGAAAGTGGTTGGACCATTTTTCATACCAAAGGGCATGACCAACCATTCAAAAAGGCCTTCCTTTGACTTGAAGGTGGTCTTCCATAGATCTGTCTGTTCTATTGGGACCTGGTGGTAGCCAGACTTCAAATCAATCTTACTGAAGTATTTGGCCCCCATGAGTTGATCAAGGAGGTCATTGATTCAGGGAATCGAGTACTGGTTTCTTACTATGATTGTGTTCAAAGCTCGACAATCAATGCAAAGTCACCAGGTTCCATCTTTCTTCTGTACCAGCACGATTGGGCTCCTGCAAGGTGATGAGATAGAACAGATGTTCCCCTTGTGGAGAAATTCTTATATCTGTCGCTTGATCTCCTCATTCTCTAATAGAGAGTGGTGATATACTGGCCCATTGGGCAACAATGTGAAGGGGGTCAGATCGATGGCATGCTTGACCTAGCAATGCAGAGGTACCCCAGTAGATGAGGAGAATATATATGAGTATTCTTCCACAACCTTATCTACTTGTTGCTCCTATGTGGAGAGGTCAGCCACAAAGACCCTGGATGTGGCTATGATTTTTCTCTCATTCTGAGAGTGGATCATGAAGAAGACAAACTTCCCCATCTGAGAGATGACCTTCTTGCATTGCTTAGCAGAGATCAAGGAAATAACACTAGGTGGGACAGCCTCAGGTATACTGTACAATTTCCTGTTCAAAGTAATAATAACACTACAAGGCCTAGACTCATATACAGCATGATGTTTCCATAAATAAGGTTGGCCCAAAATAACATCACAAAATTTGAGAGGAGTAACATCACAAAATACCTCATCTTTGAAGGGCTTGATGATGTACGAAATTCGACACTGTTGGCTGATGCAGAGATTGCTTCCTTGGTAGAGACATCCAATGGTGTAGGGTTGTGGGTGCGGCATTGTCGACAGGGCCAGCCACTTGAAAACCTCTACTAAGATGAGGTTATTCTAGCTTCCACTATCAATGATGAAGTGTAGTGCCTTTTACCCACATCTATGAATGGAAGAGGTGCTCTACTTCTTCTATCTCATCTGGTTCACCATGTTGGAGCTTGGTAGTCGAAACAGTGACACTGGGTTCCACATCAATGATCCATATTCTCCTTTCTGGTTCTGACTCAGAATCAGAATCTGCATCTAATTCATAGGCTTTTACTTCGGCCACCAGCATCTGCTTTGACCGACAGTTAGTAGTGTTATGCCAAGGGCTCTTATGGAAGTCGCACCACTTCTCGGTATATTTCTTTGTCTTTTCGGTGTCCTTCTTTACTTGTGGCTTGGACTGGTTGTCCTGATATTGTCCATATTTTCTTTGTCCTATGTTATATGGGTTAGGGCCATCCTTTCCTGGATTTTGTTGTGAGGGGTTCCCTGGCCCAAATTGTCGCATCTTTTGTTTGAGCTTCTGCTCAATTTTGAAGGCATATCGGTTGGCCATGCCCAAGGATGAGATGTCCATAAATTCCATTTCGGTCTGGATGTATCTATGAAAAGCACCACGATACTTGAGCACCATATGTATCTATAATATTTGATACCAAGATTGGTGCGCAAGGTATGGAAGATATGTGTGAAATCTGGCATCGCTTGGTCTCTTTCTTGCCGCAGTGTGGTCCATTTGGTATACAAGTTGTCATAACTTCCGACAGGGTATTATTGTTACTTAATAGCATCCCTGAAGGATTCCTAGGTGGTTGTGATTGTAAATAATGAGGGTTCCTCTATTTCCTTTTTCTCACAAAAAGTTTCCCACCAATCTTTGACATGGGGAACGGCTTTGAGGAGCGCAAAAGTAACCTTTTCTCTATTTGAAAAGTTATGGATAGAGAAATACCCTTATAGTAAATTCAACCACTTATCTACAACATCTGCATCTATCTGACCTTCAAATATAGCAATATTGAATTTTATTTGTACCTTGAAGGGGGCAGTGCCTTCACTCGAAGAAGATGCATCGCCTGTTGGTAGTCGTCGAAGGATTTGCATGAAATTATCCATCATCTCGTTCCTTTGTTGCATCATGGATTCCTCAATCAATAGTTTGAAAGGATATCTTGTCCCATCATCTTTCTTTTATCCTTCCATGAGAGGTCTCTTGGGTGTGCGAGATATTTTCTCCTCAAGAGAAACAAGCTCGAGAACCAAATCTATGTACTCCGACCTCATTGGGGACATGCATTAAGATGACAAGGAGCAGATCGCTCTGATACCATTGATATGGATTTTATGAGTAGAAAGAAATGACTATAGATTAGTACCATATTCTTAAAACAGAATAATAGAGATACAATAAAACATATTTTCTATTCAATAAGGAAATAAGATGAAACTGTAAAATGCAGCGGAAAACAAGCTTGCTGGAATGGTGACGGCTTATGTCTGAGAAGAAATGTGATGGCTATGCTCATTCACAACAAGATGATTACAATGAGGCTCTCAAGGAATTTTTACAATAAACAGGGGTTTCAAAATCCCTAAACATCCAAAAACCTAACCCTAGGAGATGAAGCACCAAAAGTCATGTGGGCCCCGTTTGGGTAAGTTAGTACATCAACTTCCCGGGGTTGTAACTTTTGCATACGATATTCGTTTTAGGTGTATGATAGCCCATTGGAAAGATCTATCCTAGGACTAAAATAGTTGCACAAAATTTCTAGGTGAAACATTACAACCACAACATACCCAAAAACATGCCGTTTAGGGCCTCAAAATGGCTCCAGAAGTTCAAGACCTGAAAAACTGCTAAAAATAGTAAATTATCAAAATTGCTAGAAAGCTATTTTGAGCCAGCTGGAAAAGGTGGGTGGCCACCGATATCCACCTGGATCACTTGTCTGTGAAGTATAAAAACTTCACCCTAGACCCATGGCACTTGTCTAATAGTCTTGGGAGACATCTCTCTCCCACCTGAACCAAGGAGAAACTCCTTCTATGGCTCTCCCTCTAAGACAATTAATTCAGGCTCACTCTGGGTCCACATGTAATAACATATAGCATATTGAGTATTTATCATTCCTTGTCAAATCGTGATGACTAGGATAAAGACTATACCAAGATCTTTCACCACAGGCACACACCTATGAGTGAATGTCGACTTCATGCTAATAGACATCTGGAAAGTACTTCAAGCACCTTGAGTCCATATTATTCCTTGTCATGATAAAGGAAGGACTACATCTTGGCCCATTTATCACAAGTGCACTTTTGTGATAAATGTATCCTATCTCCCTTGGTCTATAGCCCAATGTAGGAGAAGTTATGCTCGATGTTGAAACATCAACACGTGCAACCAATAATATCGTGGAATATAGCACAGTCATTGAATTATTGACCGATTCTATCTCACTTGGGATTCTTCACTTTGTTGTATGACTTGATTTGTAGCTAATAGTTGATAGGACCACACAATATACCTTTTTTCCCATACTGTTTTCCACCATTACACTATTGTTTCACTCACATTTAAACTCATATTATCACTTTATCCTATCTTTCCAAAGGTATACAACGTCTCTTCTCTTTACTATATGTTTAATCTATTTTGCATATAATTTTACATCACTCTCGTACTTAACCATTGATTAGAAATGTATAAGTGTTGAAATAGTTCGAACTGCAGATTAGCATTGAGGCCTGTTGTTGAAACAAAAACTCACAGAAGTTGTTACACAGTCCGTGGTCGACGATGCTGAAACACAGAAGCTGTTACACAATCCGTGGTCGACGATGTTGAAACACAGAAGAAGTCGTTACACAGTCTGTGGTTGACGATGCTGAAACACAAAAGAAGATATTACACAATCTATGGTCAATGATGCTGAAACATAGAGGAAGCTATTACACAGTCTATAGTCAATGATGTTGAACAACAACTCACACAGATTGACTACAACAGCTTCACCGTGAGCCAAGAATCAACCATCATTGCTGCCTGAGAAGTGCTGAAACAGTCAGAACGCAAATCCCGTGGCTGAAATAGCCCGCGATTTGTGATGTTGAAACAACATACAACAACAGTAACAAGAAACAAATAAAGAAGTTTTTACTTCAGCTGCAATAACAACACCTCACTCAACACTTGTAATAGCATTCTGTTGCGGGAGACTAGGATATCTTATTCCAGTTTAGAAAGTCAATCTGACTAAGAATAGGACTCAGATATACACTTGTAATTTGTTAATCAATTGTATCGAAGGGATTATCCTCTTTAAATAAGAGGAAATCACCATTCAGGAGGATCATCTTCAGTTTTTGTACTAAGAAGGCTTTACAGAGAAGGACGTACTTCATTTCAGATTGTAATATGATACATTGATAGATGAATAAAAGATTGTTCTAAGCATTTCTCTCTAGCCTTTTCATTTCAGAGGAATCTTGTGAGAAGGGAGGGCCCACCTTCTTCACAAGATTCACCCGTTAGTTTTGTATTGTGTTAGTGTGATCTCTATTTATGCCTTGATTAAATTCTCTTTTGCTGAAACACTACTTTATTGAATTCTATTTTGCTGAAACACTACTTTATTGAACTCTGTCTTGTTGAAAACTCTACTTTACTGAAAATTACATTGTTTTCATGTGATAAATGCTTGGGTAATTGTTAATCATTTTAGTTAGCAATCATGTTTGATGAATTTATGAAATCTTGGTAATCAGAAACAAGGTGCTGAAGTTTCCTGCTTGGGAAATAGGGTCTTGTTCTTTGTTAGGGATAGTTAGCCTTAAATGCATTAATGAGTTCATGAAAGTGTTCTAATTAGAAACAAGGTGATGAAGTTTCATGCTTGGGAAATAAGGTCATGTTCTCTGTTAGAAATAGTTAGCCTTAAGTGCATTAATGAGTTCATGAAAGCGTGCTAATCAGAAACAGATGCTGAAGTTTCCTACTTGGGAAATAGGGTCCTGTTCTCTGTTAGGAGATAGATAGCCTTCAATGTGCATGTCAATTATTTCAGTTAAGCAATGAGTTCATGAAGTATGATGATCGGAAATAGGTGCTGAAGATTCCTGCTTTGGGAATAGGGTTCTATTCTCTGGTTACATAATAGTTGGTCTTTCCTGTTGCAATATCTTGTTGTTATTTTAATGTAATCCATGATTCTTAAATTAATCATTTCTTTAAACTTTGAGCTCTGCAATAGGTAGATTACTTTCCCGTAATTCAAGTTATAACTTCAGTTTGTTCAAGGCAAGTGTGATTAATATAATTTTTACTACAACTCTAGGTTGCTTTTGAGATTGAGCATATATAGTGCGTGGTTACCTTTGAAATAAACAGACTTCCCTGGGTTGACAATTTATGTAGCACTTGATTGTTTAGATTAAATAAGCAATTATAGTGACCAACAATAGTACTCTAGTTAAGTAATTTCTACACTATCTGAAGTCCTACTTTGTTACGGGTATATCTACGAATTTGCCTCCTAGAATTTTATTTTGATTATATTGAATATCAACACATTCTTAGATGTCTAAATACATTAACTGATGCTCTAGATAATTATGTGTTAGATAGACATTCGAGACATTTATAAATCCAATCGCACATTACACATTGTATATAGAATCAAAGTAAGGAAGTAGAAACCTCAGATATATATATAATGAAAATGTTTTACAAAAAGTGTTTTCCATCCAAGGACCAAGATATCAAAATATAGAGCCCATGGCTCCTATGAAATAGCATCATGGATGTCGCTCGTGATAAAACACTACTACCCGTGCTACCCTATGAAGTAACTAACTAAGTGAGCCATGCACACCTACAGTATGGCATTGATAACACCTCGAGACCTCCTTGATCGACATGTCAGGGATGCCTATCGTCAAGCCTTCTAAGGTCTACTCCATCGCCTCGTAGTCATTGACATCCCATCCTGCTACCACATGTGCCTCTCCTTGCCTATGAATCGGAGATGTGCTCGGAGGTCAATGCGAACCTACATCTACATAGTCAAAAGTCTATGATTTGTCTTTAGATCGAAAAAACAAAAAACATTTAATATCCTAAAAAACCACAAAAAACTATAAAGAACAAAAATTATTTCTTACTTAGATCTCCCCACTGAAATCCCTCGGGGAGAGCCAAGTCGGGATCACCCTGAAATTCGAGGCCGAGATTGTAAGCTTTAAACCTATGAAGTAAAGCAATGCATATATATTCTTAAGAAAAACATGAATTAATCAATGCCTCATTCACATAGTACACAAAGATTTATACAGGAAACCCTCAACTAGGAAAACCTTTCTTATATTCATTATATTGAAATTGACCATTCACTATACAATATATACAATGTTTTTAGGTATTTTGTAGATACCAAAACCCTAATCCGTTAATTCTCGATTAATTTACAAAACTGCTAAAAATAGCAAAAACCGCCCCCAAAAATAATTGGGGTGTTGCCCTAGGCTACTGCACTTAACCAAGGGGGGAATACCTACCCCCACTGGGACCCCCCTAGGAAATTGTCCAGTGCACATGGCACAAGCAGAGCACTAGTGCGAGGGATTATCAGACGCAGTTTTCATATCCGACGCATCCACACACACACATGCAAAGAATATAACACATACCCAACATACATACGCATAATCATCAATCATCAAGATTTGGGGCCCTAACCAGTCAAAAAATGCATCATTGTAATTGATAATAGGGCCCGCTACATGCCGAGCCATAAGGTCACACCAAAATTTCATTCTTGGGTGTCATGGGGCTGGTATTCCCCACTCTACCTGTAGCTGCAAATGAGGGACTCTTTCTAAGAAGAAAGACACCAAAATGGACCCATACCCAAACTTCTTTATGTCTCCTCTCTTTCTTTTAGTGAGTTTTGTCTTCATACTATGGAGCACACCATCACACCAATTGAATACTTGAGGTTCCAGACATTCAATGGCATCTTGAAAATAACTCTAGAGCACCATGTGCAGCGACATGCTTCCTGCCATCCGTGCAATGGTAAACAGGATGGTTCTGAGACTCAGATCCCGAACATCTTAGATAGCCACTTTACCTTTGCGCCTTTCGGAATCTGGTTCACAGTGTCGATGGATATACTCACTCATAGGAAAGCCACCACCTCGACCCCCTGTCAAAGTCACACGTACCCCACAATGGGATAGCCCCATCAAAAAGTAAATATCTTCAATGTCCAAGAAGAGGACATGAACACCCACGTGAAATACTTGGTTTTCTGCATCCCACATATGGACCAAGTACTCTAATAATCTTCGTTGGGCTCTCATGCCATGGATTTTGAAAAACTTCAATAGGTCACATTGCCTAGGAGCCTCAATAGTTCCTGGATCATTCAAAGCCATAGAGTCATCATATTCATGCTCATGTTCTCTCCATTCCAACATTTTTGCAATCAAACACCTGCATGGAAGTAAGAGAGGATAGTTAGCACCCTTATCCAGCTTTCTTGAATTTCTTTTTGGTTCAATGATTTCTTTTCTTTCTAGTTTTTGGCCACCGCAACTAATCTTCAATTACAGTGTGGGACTTCCACAGGCAATACATTGGGCACCTACAAAAATCCTTGATTTCCACAAGGCCAGATATTGGCCACCTGCGGCAGCCCCAGCGCACACCTACCAGCCTAAAAATTGCCCAAAAAATCATTTTTGGACCACCAAAAACAAATTTTAAACCATTGAAAAGGAAGAATATGGAGAACTTACTGTTTTAACAGAAAGCATTCATCAATTGATCGCTTGTCCTCCTCGTAATTGCCCGTTGATGTAAGAGTTGAAAATGGGGTTTTGAGACAAGTTCTTGACCAAATACAAATGAAATGGTAAAAAAAAGATCCTGCTCTTATTTATTTCACTTTTTTACCTTTTTTCATGATATTTTATATTATATAAATGTGTTTGGTTATCAACCCTCAAAAATAAGTCTCATGAGTGTCTTGTTTCTTGCAGGAAGAAGAATAGAGTCCTAATTAACGGAGTATGATTTGTTTTCTCTTCGTTATGCATATCGATACTTTTTAGGGTTTTTTAGTAAAACCTTGAGTTCACTCTTCGTTCGTTCTCGTGCTCGAAAATTTATGAGAACGAAACCGAGTATACCTTTGTTGTCCTTTTGTACTCTCCTTGGTAAAATGAAAAATGACACACATGGAGTATCATTTAAGATCTTTTCACATTCCATAAAAACGAAAATATTGTCGAGCGACCTTGTTATGTTCACTCTCGTAAAAGTATTTGAATAAAACATTCGATGGGTGATAGTTTATCACTTTTGAGGTCTTGTTGAACTATTTTATGAAAAATGAACTGAGAGAGTTCTCTTTAAAGTGTTTTTGAGACTCTATAAACATGAAAAAACCCTGAGTTTTCTATATTTGGACTCGTTAAACAAACATCCAAAGACCCACATGGGACCGAACCATTCCTTCTTAGGGTTCGTTAAAAATACTCCGAGGGAATCGTCCAAAGGATGAGATTACATTAAAAGCATATGTTATCCTCCTCAAGGTTGGGTAAAAATAAAGAGGTACTCGCTAGAAATTGTAGGGGGAAATTTGGGAAAGAGATGTGTTTATGTACCTATGTTAGTGGAAGTACTAGTCGCTCTTGAATATGACACCCCCTTTGTCATTTGAATCCGGGTTGGGAAATCCATTTGTCTGTCATCTATCCTTCATAAAATTCATATCTTGGGTCATCTTTGAGTCAATGTTTCCAAGACTAGTGTCGTGTCATTCATATGTTCAAGAGAAGTCCAAACAAGCCCTCCTTCGATTCGACCATCTGCATTGTCATTTCTTACCACGTCGACCTTCGCTGTGTAAGTTTCGAATCATTTTAATACTTTGATCTACCCTTAATATATTATTTATTTCATGTCACTAATGTGGGATACATCAAGGCCCTCCTTTGATGAGTCTTTCTCCTGTCGACTTCGACGCATCATCCGGGAACATGACTTAGAAATCGTTTACTACCTTAGAGCCTGCATGCCTCAATGGCAAGTTTCTTCTCTCTCGACAGTGGATTCACATCATTGGTCCTTGATCCAGATATTTCATTGAGTTTTCGAATTCATCTCATTTATTCACATTCTTTGGATTTTATTAAGGTACCTTGGGGGTCATTGACATCAATGGTGATTTCCCTTGCACTTGTTAACAGTTTTCATCAATGAGCAATAATCAAGTGGTTTCTACCATGTTCGACTTCAACACCTGTAATCGCATGGTTAGATTTGTACTTACGGACAACGGGATTGAAGACCCTGAATATTATCTTTTTGGCCCAGGTTGCGATGGAGTATTTATGATTTGAATTGACACAGATATCCACTTTTTATGTCTCATGGTTGTGTATGAATTTACACTTTCTAATACATAGATCCATGGTGTATTTCTGGTGGCTATGTAGAATTTTAGTGACATGGATCCACAGTGTATAATTGGTGCCCATGCCTTGCATTTATGATTTAAATCACTTGTAATCTGAGCATGGGAATTCCTACCTCATAAAAATTCTTGAATGTTTGCAGGTTCTTGATTGGTACGCTCCTTGCTTCTGACACACACACACGCATTTTACAAAGTATTTCAGTTGTCACATGTTTCAACCTCATACTTTGGGGGGAATTTTGTTACACATTATTTTGGTCACTCTGATGATGCCCCATAAGCATGTCTTTAGTCTTCCAAAACAATCTTTCACATGAGGAAAATGGTTGAGTTCTTCCCCTACAAGGAACATTTTTAGAATGCCACCGCAGGTTGATAGTGGTACACAGTGTGGAAATCCTTGATTTCTGCAGGCTTCTCTATGCCTGGCCTATGGGATTTCCACATGTTTCTATATAGGTAGAGTGTGGCGACACTTGAATGTAAGAAAAGGAAGAAGTTTCATGAATTTTCTAGAAGGAGAATCTTCTAGAATGTGAGGTGTCGTCCATATGGTTGTGATCTTACTGGCTTTTCAGATTTGGTGGGATCATCCTGATCCTAGTAACCACTTCATCTTCTCCTATATAATAATGGATTTCTCATGGAAAAGGTTAAGCAAGGTCAAGAAATATTGAGCAAAGAATAGGCTGAAGACTGTGTGAAGGATATTGATACAATTGATGCTTGAGGCCTCCATTTGTCCATCAAGCTTTGCGGATTATCTTCATGCAAATTCAGAGCAAGTGCATGTGTGTGTTGGAACAAATTTCCACCAAAAGGGAACTTGCGACATCAATGCAATTGGTTGTATCTTTCAATTTTACTTAATATGATACAACGACATGCTTCTTTCGCATAAAATCATTAGTATTTTATTACATGACTCCTTGATCGCATGTTTAGGTTTCCATTGAATCTACAATTGTTGCTTTCACTTTGGTTGGTTTGTGGCATTACAGATCTGGTCTCACAAGAGAACCAAAGTGAAGCAGGGATAACAAAGATATATGGGAGCGATATATAAAGGTATGTCATACATTCCTTATTTGGTGATAAATTCAATGGTAGAAACCTAGGGAAAGCGTCACGTCCTGTCTTGTTTTGTTATAGATCTAGGTGGATCTAGGGAGATTAGTTTATGTCTGCATTCACCGATTTATACAATAACAACCCTGCTAAGATTTTATTCATTTTAAATTTACCACCACTAAAGTCAGTGTGCTAGTTAAGAGAAACACTGGGACATACAAGCAATTACATGAATTTTATAAAGGGGTATGCGTAGATTATTGCACCAATAGAAAATTGTTAAAGGACACTAGATTTCAGTGGAATGAGGATTGTCAACAAGGACTAGACACTCTAAAGGAAAATATGGTGACAACCCCTATATTAGTAATTATGGATTGGGAAAAGACATTTCATGTGCACGTAGATGCATCATCTCTAGCACTTGGAGAAAGTCTATCATATCTAGGAGAAGGGGCCTTAGACCATCATATATCCTTTGCAAGAAGAAAGTTTTCAGAATCTGAGAAGAATTACAACATCACAGAAAGTGAAGGCCTAGCCATGGTATATTCACTTTAGAAATTCAGTTACTATTTACTAGGTAAACACTTTAAATGTTCTGAGACCATTATGCTCTCAAATATCTAGTCAATAAGCCAGTGTTGGGGGGAAGGATCTGTAGATTGATATTATTATTCCAAGAATTATGTTTGAAAGTGGTATTCAAACTAGGAAAGATGAATGCAAGACATAATCACCTATCAAGGGTAACCAATGGAGAAGAACCTACTAAATTGGAAGACAACTTCCCTGATGCATAGTTATTTTCAGTACAGGTCGTTGATGAATATTTAAGTACAAGAGTTGTGCCACAAGAATTTAGCATTATATAGAAGACAAATATGGTAGTCAGAGTTGTAGAATATCAACTCATTGTAGGAAATTTATACAACATGGGCACAAATAGTATTTTGAGAAGGTGTGTATTGGAACATGAACAACCGATGGTTTTAGCAGAATCTCATGAAGGTATAGATGGAGGACACTATGCAGGAAAATATACCATGAAGAAGGTATTGCATGTAGGATTATGGTGGCCAACAATATATAAATATGCCAAGGAATATTGCCAGAACTGTAATGTCTATTAGAGGGTTGGCAAACCCAACAAAAAGGATGATATTCCCCTAAGACCACAAGTAACTCTGTAGGTATTTGAAAAATGGGAAATAGACTTTTTTGGACCTATTAATCCACCAACAAAAAGTTCAAGAGAAATATATATCATTACTTCAACTGAATACTTAACGGGATGGGAAGAAGCAACACTAGTCAAAGATTGTATCACAGAGACAACAACACACTTCTTATTTGAGAAAGTGATCACCGAATTTGTATGTCCCAGGATTCTGATCAGTGACCAATGCACTCATTTTATTAATAATACCATTAGGGATACGACTAAGGATTTTGAAGTCTATCACCAAAAGAGTACACCATATCATCCTTAGGAAAATGGAATAGTAGAATATTTCAATAAGATTTTGGAAAAAGGTTTGACTAAGATCTGCAATGTTAACATGGATGATTGGGTCTTGAAAATAGAATTAGTACTATGGGAATATAGGACCACATGCAAGAAGTTGACAGAACATACACCATTCATATTTTTGTATGGATAGGAAGCATTGGTGCCATTATAATTTTCGGTACGTAGTCTGTGCGTAGCAACAATTACTAGTAGGACAGAAAGAGACACAATACATGAGAGGTTAACTCAAATAATGGAAATGGAAGAAGAAAGGATTTTGGAAATATTTCACCAGGAAGTACAGAAAGAAATGGAGAAAGCATGGCATGACAAACATATTAAAAAGAAAATATTTGAGGGAGACCTAGTTCTTCTCTATAACAAATTTTTGCAACACCTTGGTAAGTTTAGAATGCATTCACTAGGGCCATATGAAGTAAATATTGTCATAAATGGGGGATCCGTGTACATAAAATACTTGGGAGGAACAAAATTGAAAGGAATGATCAATGACAGTCGAATGAAACTATACAGGTATAATCCACCTACTAACTCTTAAACGTTAAAGAAAAATAACAAAGTCATGTATATAGTGTACTATAGTATATATTAGGAAACAAAATTGATAAAAAAGAAATAAAAAATAGAAAAATAAAGACAAAAGTAGAAAAAGAAGGAAAATAAAAAATACTGGGAAATATCGTGCATAGTAGAGAGTGGAATCAGGACGACATTTTTTTTTTACAACGTGCAACATATGGCTGACAGGAAGCAAAAATAACGCACTAGGGGAAGAGTCACAACAGAAATGTATGATGCATCGAAAATTTGCGCACTGGAAAATGGGCCAATGGTCGGAAAAGAAAAACTAGTTATCGAGGTAAAATGGTGTGAATTGAGAATTTATGAAACTTAATGAAGCATGGTCGAAAATATTTAATGCATTTATGACCATAAAAGAAGCATCTCTGAGACAATTTAGGGAATTCATGACACCCCGTATACAACTAAAACGTGAGCCAATTGATAATTATTGTGAATTTACATACCCATGGAGCTAAGGAGCATGAAGACAAGTGGTGAATAGGTAAGTTCAGATATCTTAGTAGCCAAGGTTCAACCAGAGAAGGAATAATTACCCACAATGGAAGCTCCAAAGATCCACGCACCTGGCCAAACAACAAGAAAAACATGAAGTAGCCACAGGTCTTCGTAGGAAACCGCAAAGGAAGAACAAGAATTTACACAGACAAAGGGAATTTTCAATTTCGACAAAATTCCTACTCTACAGACTGAACCAGTGAGTGCCACACTAGTAGAGGAAGAGAGGTAGGCCCCTATAATGGTTGGGATGGACATTGAATCACATGACAGAGCATGGGGCCATGACCCATTAGAAACATGAAACCCACAACATCCTTCTAGGGCCGAAGCATCCCACAAAAAAAATAGTGTTGATAGTGAAAGGACAAAATATGACGGGCCAAGGTCACAACCTGTGGTGGGGTTCGCATAGTAGGAGGAAGTGAATCTCAAAGATATCATGGGGAAACCATTTTTGGATTGGAAATAAATAGAACGATAGGTTGAGACATCTAGTATGCCATCATAGAGAAAGGGGAAAAAACCCATTGTGTGGTCCCCACGTAAGCAACTTGACACCTCGATCATTTTTTCATGCATTCTATATGGGGTGCAAGCCACACCAAGTTTACTGGGCTACATCAAAAGGTTAAAATACGCATACCACGAGGTGTCTAAAACACATAAGTTCCCAAAATTTGCACAATAGTTATATATGGAGAGCCTAGGCACAAGGTCATTAGGAGATCCAATGCTGCAACCAAAGCAATGAGTGGCATGCTTGGTAAATACAAGGATTCTTAATTTGTTTGATATTCCTCACTTCGAAATGGGGAAATACATGAACAAATGTGTCAAGTAGTTATTGGCGGTCCTCCATGGGGGAATTTTATGGCTGGACAAGCCTGTCT
>JASDQU010737048.1:217404-238820 GCA_032191745.1 Picea mariana | reverse complement strand
TGCATCCAGTACATGTACAACTCGCCTTCTAACAAAGGCACTCACAGGTAACATTTCTTGCATCCTTGGCCCTCATTGCACCCATATGCTTGGACTTCCCCTGACCACATCACCCACTTACATGGCTTGGATGAGGTCTCTTTCGGGAACTTTCCTTTTCCAGCGGACACAAGCCCAATAGGACGCCTTGTCCTTTTCTCCGTATTTGTATTGTAGGCTTGTGTAAACGTCTTTGAGATGTTAACTGATGTATTAGGGATTTTATGCACAAGTTTAATAATATTGATGATGAGATGTGATTGACATTGCTATGATCCCTGTGACTTATGAGCCCATGGAGGGCGTAGCTTTTGATGTGCAGGACCATGCTCGACGGACATGTGCCATTTGGATCGGTACACATGGGGAGATGATCAGTTCGGACCTCCATGGGGCTGAAGATCCCATCAGGTGGATGTTGAGACCCCATCAGGGGGCAGAGATAGGACAAGGATGGATCAAGGTCTTTGCACCAGAGAAGAAGAGGGTGTTCCACCAGAGACACTTTGGCAGATCTTGACCTAGGGCGATTGACCCTCTTTCAGTGGAAAGTTGGCCTTGGAGGGCCTGGGACATCACCCATGATGACCATGACGTCATCCATCCTATTGGACGTCTTGGGAGGAAAACTGGGCAGTATTGACACATGTGGCATGATGGAGGAGCCCAAGGAGGGCTAATGTTTTGCTCCAGGATGCTACATTTGCCCTAAAAGGGGCTAACGTCTCCTTTGGAGGGGATTGATGTATTTTTTCAGCCTAATTAGGGTCTTGATTTTACATTTTAATGTAAAAACAATATGATTTAGTATTTTGGCCATGTCGGCCTTTTACATGACCTAAAATGTAAATTTAGGTCATGAAACTGTATAAATGAAGGATTTTCACCTTCATTTTTTGATCACAACTTAATCACTCCATAAGGAGGTCTGAAAGTTGCGCCCTCTCTTGGGTTATTGGCTGATTTAGTGATGCGCACTTGTTGAAGGAGGATATTTTTGGCATAATTTGGATTTTCTCTTAATGGAAGGTGTTACAACTAGGGTTTTCCATGCTCTTTCTTGGTGATATGTAAGTATTGTTTCTGCAAAACTTCTTGAATGAATGGTTGTAGTTTCATTTCTTGCATATGTTTATAATTTTGCTGAATAAAACCCTAGGTGACAAGCACACAAGTAGGTTCTTGTCTCATGTCCCCATTGAGAGAAAATTTTCAATCATTGATTGAAGAAGGAGAGAGCCCAGCCGTTGCTACACTCTCTTTCTCTCTTCATTTATTGCTAGCCATACTATCTATAAGATGAGAAGAAGGGGACACCTTAAGCCTAGGTTTTCTACACTTTGGGCCGATTTTTCTAGGGTTTGATGGTAGAGCCTTGCTATAGCAACACTTTGCTTCATCAAACCCTCTAGTCTTGGTTTTATGCTTCATCATCAACTAGCCACGATTGCCACCGAGTTAAGGAAGGAGGAGAGAGCACCGACCCCTAGTTCTCCTACACCAAGGTGAGCCTCTCTCCCCTAGGGTTTTGACTTTGATGCCTTGCCTTAGCAACACCTCAAAGCTCCTCCCTCTAGTCCTTAGCTATTTATACCTTTGCCTCCTTTAGCTCTTTCATCCTTACTATTTGACTCCATTAACCCTAAGGTACTGATCTAAAGACCTCATGCGTTGAAGTGAACTTGATCATAAACAACTCTCAATACATTGAATGAAACCCTAACTACACTAACTCTAGATTATAAACTAACCGTACTGACTAAGTGCTACCGTCATCTCTTGATATTAACACCTTTGTGCAGCTAAATGTTCTCCTTTATAAGAAATTAAATGGTGATTAAAGACATTAATTGAATGAAGTGTTGATTTGTTCCTTTGAATGCCACATTATTCCATCATTTATTGAAGAAGTGACATAATTTTCATTGATATTTTATAAACATTGACTTCATCAATATTTATTGTCAAATTTCTTATATGTTTATCAGATCGTCATTGATTTATATGAAGTACTAACCCCTTGAGCTATCTTGCACATATCAACTTCTTGTTGCTTTGTCTCAGGCAGGTATATCTCTTTGGGGTTTTACTTTATTGGCTGGTTAGCTAGGACTATCTGCTCGATGGTGACTTGTGAGGGGGGAATAACTATTTTATCCCATAATCCTTTGCCTTCTCAAAACCCCAGGTCACCGGGGACGTCTCCCTTGGGCCTTACCACCCTAAATAGAAAGAACCATCCCATTGTGGTGACATTGGGTGGGATTGGTTCCTGTCACGCTAGTTTGACCTTAAAACATCAAGCCTTTTATCCTTGCTACAAATTGTGCGATAACACATCACATTCCAAAATAAAAGCCTTGGTGAAGTCTGGGAGCTCTAGGACAAGAGTCATGCACATAGCCTCTTTCAAGGCTTAGAAGGAGTGATTAGATGCGGGAGTCCAACCGAAAGCATTCTTTTTAGGGACAACTGTGAGAGGAGATGGAATTTTTCCATAATTATGAACAAACTTGCAATAATAGCCCATTATACCGAGGAAGCCACACAATATTTTCAGAGTTTTAGGGAGAGGTCAATCCTTCATAGCTTCATTTTTTTTAGGATCCACCCGTACACCATTCTTATCGACAATATGACCCAGGTACTCAACTTGAGAGGCTCCAAAAGCACATTTAGACTGTTTGAGAAAAAGTTGGTGCTTAGATAGTAGGTGGAGAACGTGATCTACATGAGCAAGATGGGATTGCTAACTTTTACTATAGGTGAGAATATCATCAAATAAAACTAAAACAAAATGACGGAGGAAAGGATGGAAGACATGATTCATGATACTTTGAAAAGTGGAGGGGGCATTACACAGACCAAAGGGCATGACCAAGAATTCATAGTGACTCATGAGTTCTAAAAGAAGTCTTGGGAATGTCTTCCTCTTTCATATGTATCTGGTGGTAGCCAGAACGAAGATCAAGTTTGGTAAAGTATTGAGCACCATTCAATTCATTCAAAAGGTCATCAATGACAGGAATGAGAAATTTGTCTTTGATCGTGAGTTTGTTGAGGGCATGAAAATCAAGACACACGCACCAAGTTCCTTCTTTCTTGAGTACCATGACTACCAGAGAAGAATAGGGGATGGTACTAGGATGGATAACACCGGCTTCTAGCAATTCTTGAACAATTTTCTCAATTTCATTTTTATGGGAAAATGGATTACTATAAGGGAGAACATTGGGAGGAATACTTCATGGTACTAGAGGAATGGAGTGATCATGGGTGTCACGGGAAGGAGGGAAGCCATGGGGAGTGTTAAAAATAGCTTGGTTTCAGGAGAGTGTAGATTGGAGGTCAAGGTGCATAGAGGGTGTCTCAATGACTTGAATGGAATGGAGTTGGGAAATAATGCTAGAATGTTTTTTTTAGTAGCTTTTCCATTCGGTGGGAGCTGATGATTTCAAGTAAGCCTGTTGTGATGCTTGGGAACTTATAATGTTGTCCCTTCTGTTGGAATTGCATGGTTAGGTCCTTAAAATCCACGAGGATGGGGTCGATAGTGCGTAACCATTCAACATCGAGTACAATGTCACACCCACCCATGTCAATAGAAAACATATGAGATTTCAGGTGGTATTGACCAATTTGTAGGCACACATTTTCACGTCTGCCACATTTCATGAAACCACCATTGGAAATCATTATTTGAAAGTTGTTGACTGCATGAATATAGAAATTGATTTCTTGGGCAATGCAGTGATGAATAAAATTATGGGTGTTGCCACTGTCAACTAGGATGATGGAATTATATGCTTAATGTAACCAATTAACTTGACGGTTTGGGGAGCAAAGAAGCCAGTGAGGGCGTGCAATGAAATTAGTGGTTTAACTTCTGGTGGATTTGAGGGTAGATTAATATCATTTGTTGGGATTATCTCTTCCATTAGGGAAACATCGACCTCCTCATTAATTACCATAAACAACTTGTGTTCCTTACACTTGTACCCTGGAAAAAAATTGTCATCACAATTATAGAAAAGACCCTTGAGTTGGCATTCAACCATTTATTTCCTAGTTAATTTATGGATCTTGAGAGGAGTGGTAGGAGGGGTGGGATTAGTGGGTCGAGTGTGAGGAATAAAGGAGGGTTTTCGGTTTTGGGCGGAGACAATCTGTTGTGCTTCCTTGGATCTCTTAGTAGCTTTCAACCAAGTTTGAGGGCGAGCCATTAAGACCTAGGCATGGATTTCATCATTGAGGCTACTGATAAAATCTTCCCTAAAGAAGGCATATGACATGCCTTCTATTCTAAAATCCAAGTGTTCAAAGGCAGATATAAATTCTTCCACTGTGCCATACTGTTTCAACTTGGTCAAATGACCTAAATGGTGGGTATTAGTGTCAAAGCGTTCATAAAAATTTGCAAAAAACTCTATCCAAGCAACATACCCTTGGCGTGCATTTTTATGCCATTTCCACCATTGTCAGCGTTCAGGATCCAGATAGAGGACACCATAATGAATTTTGTCTAACTCATCAATAATTCCATGCAAGGAGAAATAATGTTTAGTTTGAGTGACCCAACCCGTGGGATCTGAGCCATCAAATTTATTCACCTCAACTTTGGGAAGACAAAGGTCACGATGAAGGGAGTTGGAATGAAAGGCCATAGTATGGGAAGAGTCTGCACCTTCATAGTGTGAAGGTTGGTTAGAGGAGGGAGGACCCTCAGATTGTTTCAACAATTGGTTGAGAGCTTAGTTGATGGAGTCAAATTCGCCCTTAACTTTGGCCTTAAAGGTTTCAAATTTGCCACCAATTTTAGAAGTCATTCTCTAGATGGTCTCTGTGTGGTGTTTTGATTCAACTTGTAGGTTAAGGAGTTTTTGTCCATGAGTGGTGGCCATTTGGGAATGAGGGGTGTCGGAGAGGGGGAATGGGTCCACGAAAAAAAATTGGTAAGTGATATATACCACGACGGTCAAAGCGAAAAGAGGAATGCAATGGGATAGGTGGAAAATAAGGGTGTCGGTGGGACCATATACTCTGGTTTTTTTTAAACTGTTGTGGAGTTATACTCCGACTTGAAGAATACTGTAGTTATGAAATTCCCATATTTTTAATAGGAAAATTGTGTAGGAATTTCACAACCATAATGCAAGAGACAGGATTGCATGACAAAATCTCCCTTCTATTTCTATTATGTGTTGTTATGTTCCCAAGGGTTAGGATTTTTAGGGTTCCTATAGACAATGGTTTTCCCTGTGTTATATCTCTCTGATATACGTGCAGGGTCGAACAATAATATTCGACCCAATATCTCAAGGCACCAACTAAGGAGGCTCAATCATACCCTTATCCATACTACCTGATTACCTAGGTACTAGAGAGTATATTCCCGACTGTTGTTCTCGTTGTTACTATAGCAGTCAAGTGACTGATCGATCGATCTAGCGTTGGTTTTAGGAGACCTAAGGGACTTCTGATATACCTGATGGTACGTGGGAGTGATGGTCATGTACAATTTTTTTCTAATGCGGTACTACTCAAAGGGGTACGAACATGGGTTATAGAGGTTTAAAACATGGTGTCATATTTGTTTCAAGTAACCCCATGAAACCATCTGTATTTTCTGCGTGTAGTCTTCCTCAGCCACAATTTTACTCTATGTGCGATAAATCTCGGTTCTTTAAAGATGTCAATAGTACACGTCTCTACCCTGAAAGAAGTTCCCACAATTTCTGTAGAGGAAAGAGATTTGATACCACTTGCAAGGTACCATATGTATTTTAATAAGAAGAAACAAAAATATTGCAACAATTACTAGCGAAACAACAAAATATAGAGAATAAAAACACCAACAATGATACCTTTATTGATAGAAATTCAGGTTCACTTGTCTCTTCGAGGGGGCAACCTTTAGTAGAGCATAGCTCTATTACAATAATTCTCAAGACAAGACTTTCTCATGCCTTCTACTCTTATTTTTTATACTAATTTTGTCTTCTAAAGAACATTCTAGAGGAAGCTCTTTCTAGAAGTGGAAGCTTCTATTAAGTCTTCTTACATTACACTTGTTCACATTATTATATAGGCCTTATTTTCTAATGTCGGCCTTTATTACATGGAAAATATATTGTTCTACCTATGTGAGGGATTAGAGTGGTTAGTTCTCGAACGGAATATGGAGAAACTTGAAGGATTCTTATTGGTTCAAGCACCATTTTCAAAGAAGAAGTGTATGAAGAGTGTTTGATTATGTTGATTTTAATTTTCAGTAAATGTATTTGCAATCTGAGTGTGTTTTCTTTCAATGAGTTTTATTTTTGGTACTTTAAGCCTTAAGAGAGGTTTACATGTCTAATAAAGTCACCATAGTGACTTAAGCTAAAAGATAGGTTTTCAAGTTATTATTAGCATTTTAGGATTTTGGACAAATATGACCTCTTGAACTCTATATAAGAGAGGTGAATCCATTGTAATTGTGTGAAGCATTTTCTTAATAAAATATTGTGTAATTGTGTGTATCTCTATCTCAAACCTATATAGGGTTTCGACATTTAGTCATTTAGATCATTTTGTAATATGGTTTAACTTAGTAAAAACAATGGTTGTCCTTTTCTTTTTTTATATGATCTTTTTGGAAATAGAGCATAAAAGGAACCCTATTGACGATTATAAATTTGTGACTAAAATGGAGATTGGGATCAAATTGGCTTGCAATTACCAACATGTGAGATAAATATAATAGCTTCACAGGTTTCTGTTAGTATGGCATGCCACAACTACATGGAATGATTAGTTTGTAAATGTTGAAAACACATATGTTTATGAATAAAAATATACCGTGGTTAGCAATAATATGCATTAAAAATTTCAGTATTGGAAAAAACAGATATTAAGTGATCCTTTATCAATATGGTATCAATGTTGTTGACTTGGTTTATTTTCTCATTAGCATACTATAAGTTATGAGGTGAATTATACATGTGGGATTGAAAGCAATATTAAACTTTATTACTAGTGACAAATGGAAACAATTAACCATCATACCTACACATTACTTTTGTAGATATTGGGACTAATGAGTTTAAAAACTCGATTAGGCTAAGTTCCTTGTTATCCCGCAACCATCACAATTTGTTTTTTTCTAAGTTATTAGAGCCACTTGGGTTTGATCTAGAATCCACCGTAGATAGGATCTAGATCCGAATCCGGCATAGATCTTCTTATATCTAAGAAGGATCAATTTGTTAACAAGCTTATGGAATACTTGGATTCATTTTATTTGTTCAACATTTCAGTTTTGTCATGCAATATCCATCATAAGGAACCATTGATTGAAGGAGATGGATTGGATCAATTTCTGGGTTTGAAATACAAAAGGATCTATTTCCATCCAAAAGGAAATAGATCGTAGAGATCCTCCAAAAAAAACTCATTTAAAAAAAATTAATAACACTTGAAAAAACTTCAGATAAGAAAAACAAACGTGGGGCCTAAAATCCCAATTTTTGTTTATTAATTATCCACTCTCTTCTAAAGCATGCCCATTTCTTGACATGAGATTCATACACCAATTTGGTGTCTAATTATTTTACAATAAGAACAACAACAACAATAGCAACAATAATAATAATAATCTGATTTTAAGGTCACATAGGTTTCTTATTATATGGATGATGATTTTTCAAAAAAAATACTTGGTGAACTAAACTAGATTAAAGTTTACTAAGAGATAACACATCTTAGCCCACACTAACACATTATAAGTATAAACAATAAGCATAACATAACAATATAGCATTAACATATATGTTCTCTAAAATAGAACAAATAGTGCAATGTTGTGCTAACTCAAATATAACAAAGCTCATAAATATCTTATTACAATGTAGTGTAATATATCATGATACAATTTCTCTCATTTGTTTTCCTTTTGTTATGTAATTGCAAGGATAAACACATTCTCATCAAAACAAAAAAAACATTATTTAGATTCATAGGGTAGCTTCAAAATATACATAAATACAAAAACCATCTTACAATCACACATAAAACAGAACCACATACATTAAATATATTTAATGAAATCCACAAATCCCTAGGATTCCAAGGGCTCTCTACTCGATCATGTCTCCAGGTTTAGCACTGAAGGAGAAAGGAGTGAATTCAAATAAGCTATGACTGTAGCAACACATGCACAAACACACAAAACAAAATACAAGATGGAACAAGAGTTGCAGCTCTAAAACTTGATCCTTCCATTGCTTCTCAAGGAAGATATAAATACACAAAGTTTACTAATAATAGAACGTGACAAATCAACTCTTGTACACGTTTCTACAACTAACTAGATGTAGCTAAAACTCTTCTAGAACTCCAAAATTAGCTAATGGGAGTAATTACCATATTTCAACACTCCCCCTTAATTACAACCACTAACAATTCTAACACTAAGCTTGACAATTGACACTGCCTCTATAGGCTTACAAAATTCATAACATGATGGCTTGTTGGTCTAAGTCTCAACTAGGCTTACAACACTTGATATCAACTTAAAAAAAATGGTTTTACCTTCTTTACTTCATGTTGGTGTAGCTTGTACTCTCTATGCTCTGCAAACTTTTTCTTCTTTTTGCTCCAAAATTTATATTCTGCACAACTTTTCTTCTTCAACTTCAGCAGGACTCTAGTCATCTTCTTCAATATTTCCTCATCATATTTATCTTCTTCATATGGTTCTTCTTTTGCATCTTCTTGTACTTCAACTACTGTCAATTTAACATTTTTGTCAACCTCTGTAAGATCAAAAAAATATTTATTTTCTGTCATCTCCTCTTCCACTGTTGCAATAGCCTCAACAACTTTGATGGTTGCCTCTTTATCTAGATCTTCTTCTGCTACAATTATGCCAACTTTATCTCCATCATACTTGGGATTTGTAAGCCACTCCTCAAGAAATGTTAATTCAACAAAAAATTCAACATTTAATGTAGTCTCATTTATGTCTTCAACAACTTTCATTGCTAGATTCTCTTCACATTTTTCTACTGCTGCAAAGGTAGTTTCATTTTCATCTTCAACTTCAAATTCATCATCCACACATGTATTTACACAATGGGTTTCACTTTCTTTACCATGCTCACGCTCTACATATCGTACAAAGTCACCTTTTTATTCCGCAATTTCCTCAACAAATTTCTCTACAATGTTCAAGACAACTGCAATCTCCATATCTTGTTTATTTTCTTCTAGTTAAGTAGCTTCTTCCATGGCTTCTTCAATTATTTATGCAATGTCAAATTATTCTACTTCTTTTGTTACAAAAGTCGCTTCATCAACAACTGAAATGCTTTGTAACTGAGCTTGATGTTGATTGGTGTTGCTCCCCCTTTCACTATATGTCATCTCTAGAATATCCCAAGCCTAATTGGACCTCATTGTTGTTGCAATTTTGGGAAAAATTCTCTCATCCAAGCCTTGATGAATGAGAGACAATACTATTGTATCATCCTTCTTTTTCGGTATGAATTGATCCTTGTGATCTTGAATCATGGTCTCATAGGATTCCTGATTTGAGGGTTTTTCAAAACCATTCAACAAAATATGCCATAAATCTTCTACACGTAGTCTGGTTCTCATCTTAATAGCCCAAAAATCATATTTTTTACCAGAGAAACTAGGAGGTGGTGGAAGATATGAATCACTACAAAAATCCATGTTGATAACTCCAAATTTAGTCAAATTCCCTTGTGAGAACCGAGATCTGTGGATGTGCAAGACCGCTGCTTAAAGCCATTTTTTTAAAGACAAAACCTTTGGAAAAACAAACCCCAAGAAATAAAAGATAGAGAAGAAACTCTAAAACTACCCAAGAGTTTTGACTTTACCCACAATTCTCCACAATATAAACTCAATACAATCTCAACCCTTTACTTATTACCATTCAATGAATACACTTCATATAAACCCATAAAAGGAGAAACCCTTGATTTAAGTAATTACCATATATATATAGCCACAAAGAAACTCTCATGCAAAATAAAATATCATGCCAAATAAAATTATATGAACTTTAATTCCTTATTTTGTCTTGAACATAAGATAAACTTAATATATATTTTCCATGTACGACCAACAAATTTCAACACCTTCTTCCCAGAAATTTCTTTACGAAGACTTTTGGAAGTGGATAGAGTACGGAAAATGGCCGCTCTCCCTATTCTAGCGAAGTGGTTTTGGTGGATCTTAGCTAATGGTTTCTTTGAAACACTTGAACCACGATTTCCTATTATTCCTCCTCTTTAGCTCTCAACCTCCTCCGTGGCTCTGCAGGATTCCTCTCTAACCTCACGCTCTGATACCAATTTGAAGGAGGAAGGGGTGAATTCAAATTCGTTGCGGCTATAGAAAAACATACAAAAACACACAAAACGAAATACAAGACGAAACACAAGACGAAACACAAGAGTTGTGACTCTAAAACTTGATCCTTTCATTTCGTCTCAAGGAATATATAAATAGACAAAGTTTACTAATAATAGAATGTGCTAACTCAACTCTTCTAGAGATTTCTACAACTAACTAGATGTAACTGAAACTCTTCTATAACTCCAAATTAGCTAACGAGAGTAATTACCATATTTCAACAAGCACTATCTAACCTTACAAAGATGCTTCGTCCCAAAGCATGTGTAGTTCAACACTACTTAGCTCCGAATTGGGTGAAGAGAGGAAGGGAGTGTTGCAGAGTTGACATTGAGATTTGAGGGTGAAAATGATCTAAACAAGTTAGCACGAGATTCTAGAAGCTATGATCCTACATGTTGAAACCTTGTAACTGAAATAGTTGGCATGCAAAGTCAAAATTTGGAATTTTCATATTACAAGAACTCATTTGCAAAGATTAAACATAATTGTAATCTAGTCAATTGGGATCATTAGAAAGATTGACATTGCACATGGCAAGCCCATTTGAATTTGAACTAAACCGTTGACACAAACAAGCTTAGTAGGCACAGAAGAAAGCATATGCTAAATCTTAACTAACTTTCTAAAATGATCATAACTTAACCTATAATCTTCATAATAAAAAACTTCTTTTGGGTTTGCTTTGTCAATTGTGAAGTCATGGAAGTATGAAAATCTATCACTATTAATTGTTGTCGGAATGCGTAAACTTAGAGGCATGGCATGTTGGAATGAATAACTCCTATTTGTCTTGCGTGTGATATTTGATGATACTAGAAGGTTGTGATGTGATTTTTATTATATTGGTCAATGTGAGGTAGAGTTTGTTTCTATGTTAGTAGTTCGCTTTTAAGTTTTAGGAGGTTGTTAAGTCTACTTGGATATGAGAGATTCTTTCCAACTACTTAGCTCTTATTTTAGTGTGTGTTTGAGATATTTTATTAAGGATTTGTTCGTGTGCTAAGATAGTGTGTCTATCTTCAGCGAAGGCTTTATGTATTTATATCTATACACTTATTTGTTGAATAGAACACTCCACACAAGTTTTTTGTTGCATCTAGAAACAATGTCTCTTCTCCCATTTCTCTACATGGTATCAACACAAAATTGGGCTTGAATCCCTAGTAGGAGGGCTCAAGGAAATGAAAGACTATGATTTGAACATTCGTTGTAAGAGTAGATTAATGTAGATGAGAGTAGATTGTTTCTAAAAATGGTATGGTGTCTCTAGAATGTTTTGCTAAGATAATGGCTTGTGCATCTGCCTTGCATTAGTACAGTTTTTGTATCTTTTGGTAGTAATATCCATGCTTATAGAAGTCATGGTAGAGTCACTTAGAGGCGATATTGGGATGATTTCAATGTCAATTGCTTGAAATGGGGTGCATGTTGGCTGCGAGAACGTGGGATATATTTGCAACAAATTAATGTGTAGAGAACTGTCAGACGTGGGGAACATTGCCACTATGGAGGTTTGTCATATAAAGGAATCAATTTCCATTGTGGTGGAGTTGCTGCTAATTCAAGTGATTGGATAGTCACCTCGAGGATCGATCTTCACTATGCTCCAATTGTCATGGCGTGAAATACTTCTACAACTGAAGTAAAGGCTCACAACACTAACACTTCATCTTGCTAATCCCCCTGGATATTGCAAACATGTTACAATAGGAGGTGTGCACATACATGGCCTCTATACATCACAATTTCATAAAGAGTCTTTTTTTCTTGTATTTGGTTGAATGGTTGAGAAGATACAGAGATAATTTTGTGATTTGGTTTGGTCACAAACTGAGAATTGTTCTGACCAATGCATAATTTATTCAACAACTTCTATCTTCCAAACACATGAATGAATTTAATGTCTCCTTTGGAAAAGGCATGTTTAGTGATGAACAATGATCTCACCAACATAAAATCATTGTGCCATAAGTCCTCATTGGAAAGTGAATAAAGTGTAGGATTGTCTTATATACATCCCATATCCAGAATAATTTCCTAGAGAACTAGCAAGCACCATGGTTGGGTACCTAGGTGTCTCGGTAGATATAAATATGTCCATAGGATGGTCAATTGTTCAATCTTTACAATCAGGTTGATTTTAGGCCTTGGAGTACAATAGTTCCCAGTCAAACTATGTGGTACCAATGTTCGACTCAAAGGTATGGTTGGTTGCATGAAACTATACCATTATTGATTGTTTTCGGAACATGCAAAATTGGAGGAATGGCATTGCTGAATCATTTCAGCAGAAGAAACTAGAACTTCCTTATGCATCTTTATCTGTAAAATATCTTGGTGTTGTCATTGTAGATTTTTGGTAATGTTTTTGAGGTGGGAGAGCTGTTTTATAACATAAATAGTTTGTGCACTTGTATATGATGTGCAAAAGAGGTCCAACTCCATTGATAGGGTCGAACTGTGCACTGGTAGCATGTGCAATTGAAAGTGTTATTGGATGTGTCCATGATACACTAACACATCCTATACCATATTTTTCCAAATATATGTCCCTTAACCATTCATCCACGATAAACATGAATATGCACCCTACAAAAGAGTAATAAATAGTGTATAGGCTGGGGTATACACCATTGGATCTAAAAGCATTTCAATCCAATGATATATCCCAGCCTATACAACATTTATTACTCGGTCGTGGGGTGCATATTGATTTCCTTCATCCGCTACATTTTATATGAAATAAATATTGAGGAGTCGAGTAAGAGTGACATGCTCATCTAGGGACTGGGGAAGATATTGTTGTAAATATTCCACCTATTTTTGGAGGGCAAAGTAATGTCTCTCGAAAACACTACCAACCCTAGAAAAATATGCGTGAGCATTTTTCATTATAACTATCTTATGCCATAACTCTGAGATTGTATTGATGAACGTCTCAAGTGTGTTGTGCATGACCACCAATTGAGAGGTTGATTCTTCTAAATTATTCACATGTGTAGTGAGATTCCTTTCCTAGTCTCGGTAGACATGCAATATCCATATCTGTGATCTATTTCTTCTTATAACTCTTTCTCTAAAGTTAACAATGTATTCTGCAATGCTTTCTAGGCATCCTTCTAGTGTTGTGCTTCTTTGAGAGGCATCTAGGGCTCTTCCAATAATTTCCTCAACGTTGCATTTTCTTCCTCTAATCTATTGTAGGCATCAACAAGTTTTATTATCAATGCAAACCTCATCTCTATCACCAATGAAGTCTCTTAAAGCTTCTAAAGAATCATCAATAACTATATCTTCATACTCTTTAGTACTTGCTACAATATGGACACGTATGAAACATGGTCAATTACCATGCAAGCTACATCTTAGGATGGCATTAAGTGCATGGAAGAGGAACCTCTTTGTTAGTGCCTCTTTGTCCTTTGTGGATGTTTTTCTAGTGCTATTTTTTCTCTTTGGAATGCATCATTTCTACTATACTTGAACGTTGACACTAGTAGTTGTGGTTTGAAGATGGAATTAGGGAGTTGTAGAAGAAGGGATGGAGGTGGTGTCATCTCTAGTATAGGACGAGGAAGAGGATGGTGTTTCCAGAGAGGTAGTGGTTTGTAGCTAAGCCTTTAGGGATCTTAGAAGAGAAGGTGACAAGGGTGTTGGGAGGGTAGTGGTATGGTGGGGCTCTATGGTGGATATGTCAAGGTGGTTGGGTTTGGAATTTAGAGTGGCCTTGATCTAGGAGGGTTGTGTGAATGCTAGCCAACTACTCTCTATGCAGATAATTGGAAGAGCGATGCACTGGGGTTGTTTTTCAACTATCAGGGTTGGTGAGAGAGTTTAGTGATCATTAGATAGTGGTAAGGTGGTGGACCAAGATGGATCAATTTCATAAGGAATGGGGAACTTGCAACCAGATGATGTACTTAAGTTAATGGTTGGTGACTCAAGGGAGGTCGGGCTATTGAGGTTGGTGGGGTGCATGCAGGTGTGGCACGTACGAGCATGTATAAGGGTAGAAGGTGCTCCTAAACCTAGAGATGTAAATGGATGTTGTTTGTAGGACCCTCTACAATGGTGACCTTTTGAGGCTTGGGGTCATGAGGAGGTAGATCTTGGTGTGTTAAAGGAACGTTGCGTGTAGTATCATTGGGGTGGAAAAAGGTGTTTGAAATTTTGATGTTTCTTCAACCTAGTTTTTTTTTTCTAAACTAATTATTGTAAATTATGTATCTCAAGTTCTCCATACTAGGGGAGTAGAAATAGAGGATTTGTTGTTTGGAATACCTGAGAGGGAATGACTAAATTTATAACGGTAGTGGTACATTTGATGGATGACACTTATATCTCTTTGAAACTAACTCAAATCAATATTCACTCTCCAATAGTGTACACTGTATAATTTCATATCTCATATCATTTGTTAACAATAAGCCTCAAGGAAGTTTTGCATGTAAGACGAGTTAATCTCCTTTTGTAGGTGTGCAGGTACAACGATTGGTATCAACATACTAGCACACAAGTTCATGATGGGATTTTAGTCACTGTAAGATGCTTTCGTAATGTAAAGAATAGACCAAAGGAATTAATAACCATCACAATGTAATAGTGTCCTTATTGAAACTAGTGACCACAATTCCTAATAATCATTTCTATCTCTAGCAGTGTACATGATGCCTATACTGAAAAGCGTAGTGTCGCTACTGCTTTTGCAAGAGTGTCGATAACTATTTGCTCAATATTTGGGCCTTGGAATGTCAATTGGGTATGCATCAAGAATATTGTAATCGTTGGGTCAAACTGACAATAGACTTGTCACAAGATGTTTGAAAAAATGGATTCCAAGAAAATAGAACAAATATGAATCCCACAATGTGTGGAATGATATGCACTGTGGGCAAGCTGGCCAGGCACAAAGGAAAACCAACAAACATGTTCAAGTCAAATCATGATTAGGTTTAGGTGTGAGAGTGGAAGCACAACGATTGGGAGGTAGTCGGTGGAAGTGTGGGCACATAGGTGGTGGATGACAAAACCAAACAATCTACTTCCAAGTTCTATAGTATCGAGTCATTGCCTTTTCCAAGGATAATGATATAGTCATTACTAGTTGTAAAGTCATCTGGATTGTCTAGCCAGATGCAGAGAAGGAAAGAGATATTTCTAGAGGTAAGACAAATGTAGTATACCTAGGGAGGTAATATGGGGTACCTAGGGAGGTACCAAATGGGAATGTGGTTATGTATATTCAATGTAAGGTGGACTAGGTCCACTATATTATTAAATAATACCCATTATGGTAGTTAGATATAATAAATGTGAGAAGACTCTCTAGAAGGTTCCTATGATATATAGAGATATATATAAAGAAGTGTAAGCAATGTATTGAAGCATAGCGAAGAATATTGTTATTGTACAAGAAAGGATTGCTTGAGGAGTTTTATCCTTCTTTAAGGATTAATATATGGTGTTACCCTACGTCAAGGGTTTTGGCTATTTCTTGTGTTCAGTGTTATGGTGAATGGTTTGGTTTATTCTTGTTGATATTGTGGGTTTATTTTGAGATTTATATTTAGATCTATTCGGGTAATTAACATTTGGCATCAGAGCACTTTCCTTAGCTACAGAAGGGAAGAAATTTTTGGGTCATTTTGTAGATTTTTTTTTAAAGGAAAAAAAGGGGGAATCCTCCTATTGAGCTGCTGCTCCATATACAATACATCTTCTTCACCTCCCATTACATTGATTGAACCCCTTTATATAGTGATACCAACCCCCTAATAACACTCTAGAGGAGGAACCTTCTAGAAGTAGAACCTTCTAGTAAGTCCTCTTACATTTATTATATCTAACTACCATAGTGGTCTTGATTTAATAATATAGTGGACCTAGTCCACCTTACATTGAATCACCTCCACTATTATCATTATGGCCCTCTGGCCCCCCCACTACCTCTATAGCTACACTACATTCCATCCCGCTTATGAAAGTGTTGTCCTCAATGCTTTTTATGAGGGTGTACAACCATATACCAGGGTCCCATGGATAAGTGTGGAGCATGGTGCTAAAGTGGGCTGGAGAACCAGTGTCCCATGTAGAAATGTGAGCCACCATGCTGAAGTAGTCAAACTGTCATTGTAAACCTAGGTCCCATGTCCAGTCGCTCATGTGAAATCCACATTTAAGATATCATAAATCAAGAACTAGCTGATGCTCCAAATATCTACACTGATCATGTGGATCCAAGTATGTAGATCCCTCCATATCTAAAAAATTATCCGCATAACACACTAGTACTTGAGAATACTAAAAAATAGTATTTAGAGAAGGCTCTTGAATACTCTCCATATTGTTCTCTATATAAGGTGGAGTAGAGTCATCAAATAAAAAGATGAAAATAGTTATCATCTCAGAGATTACAACTGTCCATATACCAATCCTCACAATCTTCCTCGTAATCATACCAAGCATATCTTTCTTGAGTATATTCTCCTATGATGTCAATGTACATGATATTCATAATATATCTCTCCTACACTGCAATTCTGATCTCTTCAATTCTAAGCTCTTCATTGTTTTGAAATTTTGCTTCCATATCTCGTTGCATATTTTGAAATTTTGTCGTGAAGGCTTCCATTTTTCATTGTAGGACCATGAGGAGTTGAAAGCGAATATCCATTGGAAAGACCACATATAATACACCAAAATAAATATATTAAAACCCTCTATCCAATGAAATTTTTTTGGTAGCAATATAAACACCCTGTGAAAAGTGATGAACTCTGCAGTCCCACTGCTGTCACGAAAAACCCCCAAAAATGGTTGATTTTAAATCAACGTTATCTTCACTTCCAGAGCTCTGATTTGGGTGATTTGTTTTTTGAAACCAACTATTTTTTAAAGAGGAAATCAGATATGTAATTTTTTTTGGCCAATTCGGCTCTAGCTGCTACAGAAAATAGAAAAATCACATAGTCGTCCATGGAAAAACCCTGAAAATAACATATTTTGAAATGTCGATAACTTTACTTCCCGGACTCTGTTTCAGACGATTTTTTTTTTTTTTTTAAATGGGTGTTTTTCTTAGAGGAACTCAGATATACAACCCCTTTCTGCAAAATTTTCACATAAATCTACATAAATCATCTGGAATCTCCTGGCCCTCTTTTTCTTCTCCGAAAAAATTTAGAAAATTAAAATATTTCCCCACAATTCCTGCCATGAAAAGTGCTCTGATACCAATTATTAAGTACCTGAATAGATATGAAAATATACTTCTGAAATAAACAAGAATAAACCAAACCATTCACCATAGCACTGAACACAAGAAATAGTCAAAACCCTTGAGGTAGGGTAACACCATATATTAATCCTTAAGGAAGGATAAAACTCCTCAATCAATCCTTGCTTCTACAATAACAATATTCTTCACCATGCTTCAATATGTTTCTTACACTTCTTTTTATATCTCTCTCTATGTCCTAGGAACCTTCTAGAGAGCCTTCTCACATTTATTATATCTAACTATCATAGTGGGCCTTATTTAATAATATAGTGGACCTAGTCCACCTTACATTGAATGACCTCCACTATTATCATTATGGCCCTCTGCACCCCCCCACTACCTCTCTAGCTACACTACATATCGAGTCGTTGGTTTTTCCAAGGATAGTGATATAGTTATTACTGATTGTAAAGTCATATGGATTTTCTAGACAGATGTAGAGAAGGAAAGAGATCTTGGTAGAGGTAAGATAAATATAGTGGTTGGTAAGGTCCCAAGTGTTGTGTTAAAAATTATGGATGATGGAACCTGTGGTGGCTTTATTAATCTAAAATTCAAGTAATTATAACATGTAGATAGCACCATTGCATGAATGTGACACATAAGATATTCGTTGTTTGGTTGTACTAGATAAGAACTTGAGATATTCCTTGAGAAAAGCTTCGTCATCATGGTTGGGCTCGATGGTGAAGTAAGCATAGTCGATGAGATGGAAGGTACCCTGAATGGTAGGCAATGACAAGGTGAAAATTGAAAGCTAATATAAACATTCGAAGTGAACAACATAGTAAGAGAACTAGTAATTTTAAAAAGAAAGAGAATAAATGTTAAATCTTTTCATTATGTTTGACTGTTTTCCTAATTTCAATGTATTATCTTATTAATTGTATATTTATTATGTTATTATAATATCTAGCACTTTTGTGAAATTTTTTTTACAAGGGTTTAGACAAATGTAATATGGAAGTGTTACCACTCTCACCTTAAGAATCACTTCCCTCGTTTTAGTAAAGGATGAGATCCAACACAAGGGAGGTTTCCCTAGAAATCTCAAGGAATCTTATAGCAAGATGAGATCAAGACTACGTTCTCCTATATTGGTTACTGAAACAGACCACCACTAGATTAAGGGTTTCAAGGTAAGTATAAAGTGGTTTAATAAAGAAATTTCCACATTTGTATATGTGAAATATCCAAGACAATTAATGATATATAACAAGTTAGAATATATCAAGAAGGTACCCCAAACACTGCAAATCAAAGGAAAAAGGTCTTAGAACAAAAGTTAGAATACGTCAAGAAGGTACCCCAAACATTAGAAATCAAATGAAAAAATATGGTTGTTGCAAAATTTATGTTAAAGATGATGATTTTCATCAATATATCAAGTTATAACAACACCAATAAAGTATCCATATAAACATGTTAAGCATGGAATAAAATTAGGGCTGAAAAATACAAGTTAAACTAGGACTTTGCAAACAACTACTTGCTAAAATTATAAGAGAATATAATAACCCTAACCATGCAATATGTCAAGCCATAGAAAGATGAAAATTAAATGAACAATTTCAAGGTCAAAGATGTCAATCAAACCCTATAATTCAAGCACAGCTATGGTTGAAAATCAAGGTATAATTGTTGCAAACCCTAATTGATCCGGATTATTTTCGGCACGAAATGAGAGTGGAGATATAATAAAGAAATGTACAAAGATATCTCAGATATCCAATAATATAACGGAAATGTATCAGAGTTGCAACCATAAACACAGAGATACAATAATACACAATTTTGTATTAATGAGTGAAAATGTACAAAGACTGTAAAAATACAGAGTGAAAGACTCGCTAGAATGGTGACAACTTATCTCTGAGAAGAGATGTGTCTACTACTTGCATTCAAAAGAAGATGATTTTAAAATGACGCTCCAAAGGCCTTTTTATCATAAATAAAATCCAAAACCCTAACCCCGAAATATGAAAAGCCAATAATTTTGTGGACCCCGTTTTGGGTAGTTTGGTGTATCAACTTCCCAGGGGTGTAACTTTGGCATACGATCTCCGTTTGGGACGCACGATAGCTCATTGGAAAGGTATCATCGAGGGGATTCATTTAGGTGGCTCAATCAAATCCTTTGGATTTCATTGAGAAGTGTGATCCCAAAAAACCTTCATTTAGGCCCTCAAATGGTCTCGAAAGTTAAAAACTACTAAAAATAGTAAATTACCAAAATTGCCAGAAAATTGTTTTGAGCTAGTTGGAAAAGGTGGGTGGCCACCGATATCCACTTGGATAAATCCTCCATCATTAGGAAGAAATGTTCTCCATTGTGTTGAGTGCTCGGGGGAGAGGGAAAAGCATTTGTTGAATCTGCATCTTGATGAGCTGTTTGCCTTGTTGGAGAAGTTGCACTACTTAGCTAGTTGAAAGTTGTCACGAACATGTGGCTAGAAGGTTTGGACCTTTTTAACCAATCTGGATACATAATATTCTTGTGTGTAGAAGGAATATTTACACTTTGTTGCAATCTTGTCGACCTGCTTTTGTTGGATAGAAGGTGCTTGGGCCGAGGCTGTAGTGGTTGTAGTATCCTTATGTTCACCTTTTGAACAGATTGTGAATAAGCTTAATTTTGTAGTATGAGATACTACCTTGCGGCACTATTTAGGTGGAATGGTAGTCAGAACTACCTCTGGTATTTTTTAGATATGACCCCACAAAGAAACAATGACACTATGGGGTCGAGACTCATAAACAACATGGCGGTTCCACATATATGGTTGGCCCAATAGAACATCATAGACATCCAATGGGAAAACAACACATAATACCTCATACTTGAAGGGTTGGATGTCGTATGAAAATAAACATTGTTGGTTGACACAGAGATATCGTCCTTGGCGAAACCACCCGATGTTGTATGGCTACGGGTGTGGTGTTTTCAACAATCCAAACTGTTTGACGACCTCTGCTAAGATGAGGTTCTTCTGGCTTCCACTATCAATAATAAAATGCAGCGGGGTCCCCTTCACCCACATATATGAATGAAGAACGAGCTCCCCCTCTTCAGGATCTGTTGGTTCTTCTGGTTGAATTCATGCGGTCGTGACAATAGCAGTGGGGTCTACGTCGATGATCTGTCTTTTACCAGTATTTTCAGAATCAGATTCTGAATCAGGGTTCGACTCCTTGTCTTTGATCTCGTCCACCAATGACTGTTTTGAGTGACATTCATCGATGTTGTGCTAGGGGACTTTGTGGAAATCACACCATTTTTCGATGTCCTTCCTTGTATTCCTGTGACCCTTCTTTTCCCGTGGCTTGGATTGGTTTTCAGGAGACTGTTTGTTAGGGCCATCTTTATCATACTTTGGTTGTTGCAGATTTGAAAACCCGAACTCCCATTTGCTTTGGTGCTTAAATTTCTTCTCGATTTTAACATCATATCGATAAGCAACACTAAGTGATGACATGTCCAAAAAATCCATTTCAGTTTGGATGTATCTGTGTAGAGCCCCACAGTATTTCAGAACCAAATTTCGTTCAAAGTCTTTGATACCCAGCTTGGTGTGTAGGGTATGAAAGGTATTGGTGAAATCCAGAACTTCTTGGCCCCTCTCTTTACACAGTGTGTTCCATCTCATGTAATGGTCCTCATAGTTTCCAA